>JADDOH010008256.1:0-148066 GCA_016648135.1 Agrypnia vestita
ATATATGTGTTTTCTTGTAATTGGCCCAAAACTCTGTACATCAATTATTGATTTTTTTCAAGATTGATTAATTATATGGCTGTAAGAAAACCAATAAATGAAAATAAAAAGTAAAATAATATACAGAATGTCCGGTGACCGGTGTCGTAGCCTTTAACAGTAATTTGGTCGGGCAGCACTAAAGAAACCAAGCGGTAATGGCGGCCGTTCTATCTGTCAAACTGTCAGACGGTAATATCGGTCCATTATTTGCTTTTTCAGCCTCGCAAAACTTTAATACTTCATTGGCAATTTTTCTTGCACTATCCCGGACTGTTTAAGATGTTTTGGACCTAATGATTCAGTGTATATTGGTAATCAAGATGTCAGCTCCCGAGTAGGGACACGAAAAAAGTGTCGATACTTTGTAGTATCGAGTATTTTTATTTCGATACCGATACTTTTACTCAATGAGTACTTTTTGGCAAGTATCGATACCTTTTCTTGGCCACTTTTTTGGCGACCTTTTTTTGGTTACCTTTTTCAATTTTTTCTTGGCGACCTTCTTTTTTTTTGGTCATCGATATATTTTCCTATGATATTTTCCCGATGTACTCGATACTTTAGAGTATCGATACTTTTGTTTCGATACTTTTACGAGTACGATATTTTTTTCCCGATACTAGTCATGACTACAGTATCGACACTAGGGATGGGCGTTGAATGGACGGACTAGTTGAAATCAACCGCTGACGTTGCGTCGACGCGTTGACGGTTTACGTTTATCGCATGGACTAGTTGAATTCGTAGACGGTGGACGGTGGACGATTAGACATTCAACGTAGTGCAAAGCAACGAGCGAGAGCAAGACAAAACGTCTCCGTTTATTTCTCTTTCATCTCTCGCTGTCGACTTGTAGACGCGATAGACTGCTCGACCGGTAATTTCATTTCAACTCTAAAGTACACAACCATAGAGTGCAGATCTGCGTACACGAACTATGACAGAGACTTGAAATTTGAATGCATGCGTTGGGTGAGATAGTCTTTATAAGCTATTATCTATTATTTTTTACTTGATTTGTGCGATGTGCACGTGCGACGTTTCGGTGAATTCCCAATTTTGCGCTGTATAAAATAAAACAATTCTGTTTAATTATTTTATTTTTTATTGAACTAATATTTTACTGCTTACACCTGATATTGTTGTGTATACCTACTTCTTTCTTTATTATATATAGAAAAAAGTATATAAAACAATATGTAAAAGCCTATAATGTGCGTAAACAAATACATAATAAAAATATTTATTTTTACAGATAAGCACAAGTAGCGGTTTTACTTTCCCCGAAACTATATTCCTTCGAACTTCTGTAAATTTTAAAAATTAACGTAATAAAAATAGCCAACAGTTGAGCTGTCGAGCAGCCTCGCGTCGAACCGTAGACAGCTGACCATCGTCCCGATGTTTAGATAGAACTTCCGCGACGTCCGCGTGACGAATTTAACTAGTTGATCGTCTCGTCGATGGACGGACGTGGACGGTCTCGTTTCGTCGACGACCCATCACTAATGGATACTAGTCCAATTTTCCCTAATACTATACAAATTTAAGATGGGCCGATCCCGGCGGCACTGCAATGCCGGGCCAACCCGCGACAGGAGTGGAGCAAGCCCCGAACATCCCGTCACATTCCAAAAATCAGTTTAATATACTGGTCCCGCATTGCGGGAACTATCAGATATTAAGCTGATAAGAACAGATACTACACTTTGATCTTAGCCAACAGGCCGAGAAGCGATACTGAAAAACAACTTTTCAAACTATATATTAGCGCTTCGGTGCCATCCGCATGGCTGTTGCGAGCGATAGTGGCGCCATCTGCTATTGGCAGACACAACGACTCGTATGTGATTATAACGTTCACAGACTTTTATGCTCGCTTAGATTCTTCTGTTAAAGAGATTTATTTTGGGTTAGTTTTCTGATTTGGATACCATTGCAGTGCATAAGAGAAGTCGCTGATATTTTTTCGTTTCTTCTTATTCTTATAATGCGATCTCCTATCGGAGGTCGGCGATCATTTGGGCGATTACGAATTTATTTACTCCCGCATGGAACGACTCAATCGAGTTACACTTATACCGGTTCCTAAAGTTACGCGTTTAAAGATAAAGAAGGACGTTTAGAATTCCTAGTTACGATAAAGCGTAATGCGTTGAAAAACGTCAGACATACAAAAGTCCAAGGATGCGAACAGTACCAACAGCAGAAATAGGTGACGTACTTACCTACTTTTGTGAATAAATAGGTGACGTAGGTACATAGCCATGTGTGAATATTCTTTAAATCAGTACCCAAAATTAGGACATATTATATTTTTGGATACCGTTTGGTAAAGTAAAGTAGACCATCGACTACGTAAATCTACACATTCTCTTTATTTCTGGCCAATCATCTTCTAGGAAACTTAGGAACGTGACCGAGTATTGTATGCCACCGAGGCCGTCCACACTTCGGGAAAAGTGGATAATATATGAAGGGAATGGGATTAGGAATAGGGAAGGTTAAGAGGGAACGACGAGACGAGAGTGGACTGTAACTTGCGAGATGCAAGGGAACGTTTCGACTAACCTTATTGTCTCTTGGCACTCCTTCCAGCTGTCACTTCACTTAAATCACTAGGTTGAATCCAACACACGATAATCCAGTTGTCCGGCGGTGAGAAAAAGAGAAGTATCTATGTATATGCACCCTTAATATAGACACGAGAGACGACAATTCTCAATTCAAGAAGCGAGAATGTGTGACCTGTCAGTTCAACAACGAAAAGGCGAGAATAGGTCGAAATGAAAAGGTAACAGGCAGTGATATAATAAACTATCAGATACGTTACAAGCGTGAAATCTTGGCAACACAAAAGTAAGGTAAAATGCCTTACTTGCATTCGTTATCGAGCGGACCTTCTTTGAGATCAGGCGCGACGCTACGCGGAAAAAGGGACAGAGTATCGTACACTTTTCTTAGAATGAGAATGTTATTTTAGTCACCGTGACTTCAAATTACCTGATTTTTCTATATACACGCAGAGCGTTTGTGTGCCGTGATTTGTTGTCTCTTTCAATGCGATATTTGCTACATATGAAAGCCGGCTAGTATGGGAATAACGTGTATGGGACAGAGTATCGTACACTTTTCTTAGAATGAGAATGTTATTTTAGTCACCGTGACTTCAAATTACCTGATTTTTCTATATACACGCAGAGCGTTTGTGTGCCGTGATTTGTTGTCTCTTTCAATGCGATATTTGCTACATATGAAAGCCGGCTAGTATGGGAATAACGTGTATGGGACAGAGTATCGTACACTTTTCTTAGAATGAGAATGTTATTTTAGTCACCGTGACTTCAAATTACCTGATTTTTCTAACTACACGCAGAGCGTTTCTGTGCCGTGATTTGTTGTCTCTTTCAATGCGATATTTGCTACATATGAAAGCCGGCTAGTATGGGAATAACGTGTATATATTATAATACGTCAATGGTAACAGGTATTTTGGAGGTAGAATTAAATTTCGATGCTGACAAATCAGTGTTGCCACATATGGAAAAGACAATATTCCGTAAAAAAGATTTCTGTGCCAACGTGACGTCACGAATATCGAACAAGTATTGAGAATTCATTCACTCGTACTAAAATACATTTAAAAAAATATTGATTCTATTATTTACTGTTCGAAGAATATTTTTTCTTTTTCTGTATGAAGGCTTGAACTTTGTGGTGACATTATTATTAAAATAAAACACAAATCACTTTGTTTTCACCACTTTATTAGATTAAAAAATCTACATGTTTCGAGAACAATGTTCTCTTCTTCAGGATTATTGTGAACTAAAGATTTTTAAAAGTTAAACCAAGCAAATGTGTTACGGTGAAGAGACGGGTGAGTGGGGAGGGTGAGGGGAGGGGGGGGTTCGAGGTGTTAATTATTATGGGTCATCTGGACAATGTGGAATGTTAATTGGAAAAATATTCAAAATAGGATTATGCAAAAATTTCGTCTGTGTATTTATTATATTAGACTTAATATCAACGTTTTTCCTAATTTCGAGTATTTCTAAATTATTTATTTGTGGGATTTTATAGCTGAAATGTAAAAATTTCTATTATTTGTAAAAATCTACTTACATTATTTGATTAATTACACCTACATGTCTCGGAAATAAATTTCCATCGTCAGATGGAAAGTATTTCGTTAATTTATTTTATTATTAAGTAAGTCGTATCAGTCAGGAAAAAAAAATTAAATCTAATAATATTAATAAGAAATTTAAATCAGAATGTTTCTAAATAACTACAAAGAAATTAAAGTTTTGTCCAGCTTTTATAAATAGTTGAAGTATGAATAAAACTTGTAAAAATAAATAAACGTCTGAGATTAAAAAAAAATCAATCGTACGACAACAGGCCCGCACTAGAAGATGGCGCCTCGCGGCTGTAGC
This sequence comes from Agrypnia vestita, assembly GCA_016648135.1. Lineage (NCBI taxonomy): Eukaryota > Metazoa > Arthropoda > Insecta > Trichoptera > Phryganeidae > Agrypnia > Agrypnia vestita. The sequence goes on from JADDOH010008256.1 coordinate 4,482, forward strand.
AGGGCCGTTGACATTTCGATCGGCCGGCCGATTGCGCGGGGCCGAGGAACGCGACCCGATGCGGTCCTGATAATTTTTCATGCGCAGAATCGCCCGTAAAAGGCAGAATTTACCGTACATAAGTGCCCTTTTGTGAGGCCGCTCGGACAAAGCTCTGGAAATCGCTAAACTGAGAACAAAAGCGCGCTACAATTCCGTAGGCAAATTTGAAACGTCGCAACCGGACGCGAATCGCCGTTCGACATCACTGGCTCGAGAGAATTTTTTTTGGTGAACGATTTTCGAACACGAGAATTCAAAAATAAATTCGATTCGCTGGCGTCAACACAGGCCAATGTTAGATTTTTTTTATTTATTGTAATTTAACATTTTTTACAGGTACGAATTCTCAATTTGTACGTTTGGTAAAAGCTTTTTCAAACAAACTTTTAATATTGTGAAAAAAGTAGCAAGCCCAGAATATTAAAAGTCATTTTCGTAAAATCTAAATTATGGAACGTACTCCACTATTGAAATAAGCGACTGTAACAAGCTAAAATATCTTTAATTAAGAATATTTATCTAAAATATTTCATTTAAGACTCAATTAACATGACATTTTAGATATATTATACACGTCTCACAGAAACGAAGCTTGTTATATGAAAAAGTAGGTATGGAAGTCTTTTGGATGTTTATAGGGCTTGCGGCCTATCGTACGGCTGGCTTAAGTGATCACTTTACACGATATAACGTTCACCGATTTCACCGCCACATCAATTAAATTTTGGAAGTTTTATATATATTTTACATATACAACTCATCCCACGTATGACTTTGCTAACTCGGTGACTGCATTCAAAACGTTTTTAATTTTTTGGACATTGCTGCCTTTGGTTTTATACCTCACATGATCCTAGAACAATGACGGATGTGCAAAAAATTCCATATTCAATTTTTGGAATTGTGAAAAAGAAGCCATCTAATGGTATATAAAAAGAGTATTTTTCTCCCTTTCCTTTAGCTCGTAGCGTCTGCTTGCTTGTCTGACAAAAAAAAATTGGATCGATTTTTAACCCTTTTCTCGTGATTGAATCGGGCTGAAACTTTGCAGGCAGACTCGTGGCGACAATAATAATGATCTAACATATTTTTATTAAAAAATTAATAATTATAGTGTAATTTTGGATTTTTCGAAATTTTTTATTAATCAATTTTGTAGCGTCGCCCGACTCGGGCTCAACGCGTAGGGTAAGAGCTAAACCTGTTTTAACTAGGAAATGAGAAAGGGAGTATAATAAAAACTTGGTTTTTATGGGTTAGTTATTTTCTCATTAATTTAGAAAATACGAACTCGGTATTACGACGGTTCTGATTTGCGATCGTAGAACAATGCAGCATGTCTAAAAACGTCGCTGTACTGCGCTGAGTATATTTGAGGTTTCAACTTTAAATAACTAACCCAAGTTTCAATGGAAAATCTTTTGTAGTTATGGAGCTATGATATAAAGTGTCTTTATGTAAATAAAACTTCAAACTGCTCTCCTGCAAACTTGAGAAAAATCACATGCGTCGTTATTCTACGATTATGACGATATGAGAGTTACTAGGATCGCTATTCGGCAACTCTAAAATATTTTTTGCTTCTGAAAGGAGGTTTGGAGTCTCCTGGATCAATCCTGGTAAAGTTTAAATAAAAAACTCAGTTAAAATGAATAATGCAATACAAGTTCATGGAATATGCACGTAGCGTAGGAAGATTGTAGATTTATTATACAAGTCCACTCTTATACAATTTTCGTTGATGGCTCAGTTTTATTGCAAACTCATACGCCAGGTTTGGCGGAAATATTTATATTTCCTTTCTCTCCTCACTCGTTCTACATTCTATTGTACATGGCCAAACCATGAAAGAAAAGCCTTTACAAAAGTCGTGTACATTATGGCGTAATCAGCTTTGTATTCATTCTCTAACGTAAACGGATTTTAATATGCTTGAGTGACTTCATTTAAGCTCCTTTCGTTCATCTTTTGCAACGCTGCCGTGGAAGTTTCCATCGGCGATCACTCGGGCGTGCTTCAAGTATTCATATTTACTTCTTACACTGTTGTTTTGCTGAATGAAACTTGTACGGAATTGTTTCTAGACATAGTTCTGTCCTTGTCTGGCCCTGTCCTCTGGCAAGTTATAGGTACAGGGTTATTTGGAAAACATTAATAACATCGCAGGACTACATTCCTGCTTTGATTATGAGTCTAAAATGTTCAAGCTATTATGACCTAATATCAATAAAATAAAATTTAATTTAATTAAATTGAAATTAAATTAAATTAAAATTAATTAAATAAAATTAGAATTAATTGAATTTGCTTTTTTTCAATATTTCTGACTTGTTTTTTGTAAAACTTTGGACTATCGTTACAGTAACTTATATAGAATATGAAAAATTAATTTCCTTTAACACAAGTCAAATAAAATAATAACAACCTTGGAAAACATTCCGATTGGAAAATTTTCAGGGTTTTTATCATCTTATTTAACTTGTATCGAAACGAATAAATTTTCTGTAATCGATAATCTAGCGTTTTACAAAAAATAAGTCGGAAATATTGAAAAAAAATGCAAACTTTGATGTCGCATATTTCCATAACTATTGATATTAGGTCATGATAGCTAGGACATTTTCGACTCACAAAGCAGGAATAATCCTGCGAGGTAACTAATATTTTCCAAATAACCCTGTATAATATTTATTCGCCCTTATATTTGAACAATCGCAATAATTGACTTGAAAAGTTGAATTTTTGTGAGCTTTTATTCAAACTTTTTATAAAATTACGGGCTTAATTTCGAGAGCATTAAGCTCATTGTTTCAGATTTCTTCGTACACTCGTTATTTTTTTATTAATTTTATTATGTAACCCGTCAAAAATGACGAGTTACATGTCGGTTCCTAAAAATGAAATATTTATTGATTTATTTACATAAAAAAGAAAGTATACTATAAAGAAGTTACGGATAGACAACGAAATATTTATAATTGGGATCATCTACTTTTCTGTGTAAAAATGAAAAAGCTACTTTTCACAAAGTCATATCCCTACGTCCGCAAAACAATGATAAATTTATATATTAGGATAGAACTAAAAATTTGATTGAAATTGCGCTATTTACGTTACAAATTTTCAATACTTTAATGATATTGTTATCATAATACGGTTGTAATTCGACATTCCATGTTTTCCACGTTCTCAGAAATGCAATAACAATTACAATCGTATGTAAACAATGTCCCAACATTCTAAACGATTGAAATTAATAGGAAAGGACTGGAAAGTTTCGAAATACACACGATTATGCCGGAACATTCGCGAAAATCCTATATAAACCGGCGAGCCATCGCTGCGCAGTTTAGTTTGTTGTGACCGCCAGCGAGCTCCATAGATAGAGCGAAACATCGAGCGAGCGTTAAGAGCGAATATTAATCAACCAGTGAGAAAATACTTGAGTACCTACTTGCGTTCTTAATATTCTCGATATTGATCAATGTAGTACGATGTAGTAAAAAACGGTTTCTAATATTCACAATTTGATTAATATGAATTTCAAAAAAGTGTTAAAGTAAAGTTTAAATATGAATTTCAAAATAGTGTTCTAGTAAAGTTTGTGTCCAGTAACATCGTAATTAATAAAAACTAATAATCTTTGTTTTTTCACCACTTTTGTACCGAGTTTCGCTACGACCGTAGTTTCATCGCCAAGCATATCAAAAAAAGTTTAACTTTTTCGACAGTCAAAAATTAAGTACGCATCCAATATGGCTAAAAAAGTAACCCATAAAAACCAAGTTTTTACTATACTCCCTTTCTCATTTTCGGATTTCGCGTCTACCATATGCGTTGAAATATCCATACAACTTGCATGAAAAATTTATTACATTAAAAATTTGATAAATCCAAAATTATACTATAATTATTAATTTTTTTTAACGAAAATTTGATAGATCTTCTTGATCGTCGCCACGAGTCTGCTTGCAAAGTTTCAGCTCGATTGGATAACGGGAAAAGGGTCAAAAATCGATCCAAATGTCAAGATACGTCAGGCATAAGTGCACCTAGGCAACAAAAATATTTGAGATAATTGGACTTACACGAAAAGCGGGATTAAAAAATTCCGAGTTTTTTTGCATCTCATTGTGGATATTAAACAAAATGGAAGGAGCTAAACAGTGCACCTATTTCAAATACTTAAAAGCAAAATGAAAACCTGCGCAGAAAAATAGTTCACATAGCGGGGACGCCATTGTTCGCGCCAAACTATTTTTGACGTTTTGCGTATTTCCCGCCACAAAGGCGGCCCAGTTGGAAGTTTAAAACAAGGGAACGCGCGCCGCCCGCATTCTGCCCGTAATGGCGGCCGGCTAGTGTGGCGGGAGGAAAATATAAACCCGCTGTAAAAATAAAATTACGGCAAAAAAAACTGCGAAAATATTCGACGGCACTCGTAGATATTCGGAATGTTTTATAAAATATTTTTTGTACACGTCGCGCGAGTGTGAGGGGCGTGCCGGATAAAACGTTTTATTGCGAATTTAAAAAGGAGATTTTTTAATAAGTTTGTATCAGATGTTGGTTGAACCTCTGTTTTACAATTTTTTGTCACTCCGTGGCAGTCCATTTATTGGTGGAGGTGTGTAGCCAGTGGTGTGATGTTATGGGTTCGCACCGGCTCTGTCGAGCCGGTTGCAAAAATAATTTTAGTTCTTAAAATACCATTTTTTTTATAATTATCGTTGTGGGTTTGTTTAAGGCGTGTGAAAATACGCGTGGAGTTAAGGGGGAAAACCTACCTAGACGTTTCGGAAAAATCGATTTTTAAATTTATGCATTTTCTTAAAGGTCTTAAAAATATCAGGTGAAAATTTCAAGTAAAAATTAAAAAAATAACAAAGTTACTGCTAATAATAGTGGAATTCCTTTGTTGATTACGCACCGCGCCATACGGTGCCTCGCTACATGCAGGTAGCTGCCAATCGAGCTCTTTCATAATAGAAACGTTAGACCCGTTTCTATTATGTTTTTGAAGAGTGCTTGATGATATGGGAATTATAAATAAGCAAGGTGGAGGACTCATACTATGGATCTGGAATCGATGATTTTATGTAAGTTGAAAATTCATTGCTTAATCAATTCAAAAGCGTTTTACTTGAAACCATGTTTTGAAAATCGGTGACAAAAATATCTCGGCCACCACTGACCGATCAACTTGAAGTTTCTAATGGCTATTCTATATATAATTATCTAGTCTTTATTGTAGGATTTTTTAAGTGACTTAGTTTTTTTTATCTACATAATAAACCCGAAATTTACCCTAAAAACGCTATTTTAAATTCAAACGCACGCCATTTTGTCAAAAATCTATATTTTCAAACGTCAAAGACTAAATTAAATATATTAAGTAATTTATACTGTCAAAGACTAAATTAAATAAATTAAGTAAATTATACTGTCAATTTTCATAATCGTATTGTTTTTTTTTTAATTTTGGCGATTACAGATGAAATGGAAGTGGTCACCGCGGAGGACCTTTTTTTTGGCAGTCGACAGAACCCAAGAATTTACCGCTAATATTGAATATTTTTTGAAAGCAAAAAATTGACATATTCTTAAATGTATGTACTGTCATGTAAAATTGATACAAATACCATTATTCATACAGGTTTTCTTTAAAAAAGTCACAAAAATCGCATTTTTTCGCGCTTTGTATGTAGGTATTCTCCCTTAAAAGCGTGTGTAAATACGAGTGGCAAAAAGTACGAAAATTGATGACCTGATTAAAACTTTTGAACAAAATATCTATAAATTAGAAGAAATTTTTCAATTCGTGGAGAGCTGGCTAAGATAATATTGGATTTTATATTGGAATATTGGAAGTCTCATAGAGACGAAGCTAATTTGTATATGAGAAAAGTGGATGGAAGTCTCTTATGCGATTACTAAGGGTTTACAACCTGTATGAGCTAGCTTAAGTGATAACTCTACACAATGCAACGTTCACCAATTCCATCGTAAGAACATCCACACATTATCAAAATTTTGAAAGTTCTATATATATATTTGTTCGAATCGAGAACACTTCGTACACTGCACTGAACTCAGTTAGAGACATCAGTTAATATTTTTTCATATAAAGTAAGTATACAAAGATTTCGCAACTGGTAATGAAACCTCTTTCTGAAACGACCGCTGGGAGAATTGTATGCATATTACCAAGGGGATTAATTTGAATGAGATTAGAATAAGTACATGTAAAATATGCATTTAAATATAATATATGTGTATTTTTTGCACACATCCCGTATATAAAATTTTTGGCGATATATATTTTTATGTTTTATGACGTCGTGTATATATATGAATATGACAGGCATAGAGTTATGTATTGTAAATCAGTGTACTGAGGAAACTTAGTTTAGGAATATTTAATAAATGAAATGAAAAAGTTAATAATTCATAATATTTTGAGTATGTTAAAATTTCTTAAGAACAAAAAACTGAATTTTAGCACTAAGGGGACATATTAATCAAGATATAATAAAGATGTTTCATAGAGACGAAACCATTTTTTAAGCAAAGTCTACATACATACAAACATACATACAACTTCCAAAAATTTTATAGATGTGGTAGTCCATGTAAGGGTGGAATTGGTGAACATTACATTGTGTAAAGTGATCACTTAAGCTTGCCGTACGATGGGTTATAAACCCTATAAACATCCAAAAAAAGACTTCCATACCTCCATACTTTCCCTTGTAAAATATAGCTTCGTCTCCATGAGACATCTATTATATATCTTGATTAAAGTAAATAAATCTGCACTCACTGTGTATGCTGAAATAATTTTTTTTTTTTTTTTACTGAGTACAACGTTCAAATATACTGAAATAATAACCCATAGTAATACTTACACAACCCCAATTGAATCCATACGTGAAACCATGTATAATGAAGCTGGTATTATAATAATTGATAAAATGTGAAGCCTCCCAGAGAAAAAAGGATGAGAAATGTAAATTTGGTGAAACAGAGTTAATTAATTAACCGGTAGTTATCGCACTGTCATATTCAAATGTCAGAACACAATGTGGGGGTTTTGAACAACATGCCTTTGACAGTAAAAGGCTACCTACGGTAACAGGCGCGCGACACGTCTCACCAACTGGAGGCTTTCTTTGTGGGGATAATTCACCCCCAGCACATAAACGTGTGACCCAATTAGGTAAAGCAGATTAATTAGGGGGAAATTAATATGCACGGAAGTACCAGATTTTTTAAAAGTTTTTTTACAGAGCCATATCATATTATTTTGTTAGCATAACGCTGAATTTCACAAGCTCATAACCACAACTAGCTAACCATCATGCAGTTTTTCCGTATAATTATATATATAAAATATGTGATGAATAAATAATATTCATCACAGTAAATCTGACGAAGTATGCAATGTTATAGCATTATTATTATACATACGCAAACAGGAGAATTCCTCAAAACATGGATTTCTATTTTTAAACATTTTAATGGAACTAACTGACTAACTATCACGCCGTTTCACTGCAGGGATAGGAAGAGAGGATAGAATAACACACTTTTTTTTCCTGGCACATCACCAATTTTATACATCTTCTTATGCACACTCTTGGATTAAGAACTTTAAATAGAGCCATCCATCAATATTTTGTATGTCTGCTACTGCCGGTACTTTCAAAAATGCCGTCTGTTCCAGAGGCCTTCAGGGCCCGCCTCAAATATTTTCTTTACCTTCCTCGTCTCGGTCATACGTTCCATATGGTCAAACTATCTTAGAAATTCTTTCTTTATCCTATATACTACGCTGCAGCCAGCATTACAATCACTTATAAATTGTTCACTCCCCATTCAATAGAACAAATATTCTGCACACGTGCCCTAAGCGATCGCATTTCTATAGCATTCAGTCTATTTTAATACTTTTTTGGCGTTTTCCAGGCACTAGACCTGGCACCAGGACTATCATGAAACGAAAGTCTAGCATCACGTGACAGAATCCTATTGGACGTAGTTGCATTAGGAGCATCCTTTTTGTTGTTTCCCGCAATCACCTTCATACAATACTTTCCAAATCACAAATTCATTTTCAGCATTCATAGTCTACAATTACATTATACTTTGTTACATAATTTGTTTCATAATTACATATACTTCGCCATATATTGGCTATCAAAATTTTAATTCATTTATTTATTCATTTATTCATTCATTTACGCCTAAATAGGCTTTTACATATGTAGGTATATAACAGTTATTTGCAAAAATAATATGAACAGAGAGAAAAACAAAAAAAAGAAAGTGTATATAATTTACATTATGGCGGAATGAAGCGCTCTCAGTATCGCTCCCCTATACTGTGACAGGCCAGAACCAAACACGTCCGCTATGTTTGTATAATTGTTACCTAATCTGTGTATTCTAGGTACTAGCGAGTTGTAGTGAGCATTTGTTCTAGTATTGTCACAGTAAAAAGGCGTCGGCACTCGAGTAGTTCGACTGGGTACATGGAACATTATTAAGGACAAAATTTCAGGGCTGTGGTAATGCGAGTTTACAATTTTATATAATAAAATCAGATCGGATAAAACTCTCCTGTCCGATAGTGGCAATAAACCGGTAAAATATAATAAGTTTGTATAGTTAAGATTTTCTATTGGGATATGGAGACGGAAATTTATGTAGCGTAAAAATTTATGTTGAATTCTTTCTATTGTATGAACATGAGCATTGTAATAGGGACACCAGATAGATGAGTTGTATTCGATTTGACTTCTAACAAGAGAACAATAAAGGAGTTTGACCGTTTGAATATTTGTGAAGGAATTACAAGAGCGCAGTTACTCCTACGGTTCGGAATAGTTCCATACTGAACCGGCCAATACACAGGTTTTTTAGCCACGATGTTCTGCTTCTTCTAGAGCCCTGATTTCCGGTGAACTTTCCCTGCATTGTGAGGTGTAAGATATTTTTTGGATGTCTCATCACATGTCCGAGATATTGAAGCTTTCGGATGTTTGTTTTTCTAATTATTTATTTTTCTTTATTCATCCGAACCATAACATACTAGCAGGAAAACAATCGGCTTCGCCGATTGCTTACTGCTAGGCCCTGCGGGCGGCTATTGTGGGCGCCTCGCGGCCAATTGTGTTTACTGTGCAGCAAACACAATTGTTTACCTATGCCTACGTCAGCCGCTTCGCGGTCAATTGTATCTGGCAAATTTCCATTTTTGCTGTTGTGGCCGCTTCGCGGCCGAATGTATTTGCTGTGCAGCAAACACAATTGTTTACCTATTTAATTACGGGTAGTTTAGATATAATTAAGACAAAGTATTTATTCAGTATTTCTAACCGATTAATAAATCAGAGCGGAATAAACCACAGTTCGATAGGTAGGTACCTACTCTCTTCTCTTCTCGCAGTGTTGATTACTTTTATACAACATTATAAAAAACCAAAAATGTAATTAAAATTTCAACAAATAAAATATTCTCGACCGTAAAAAAAAAAATCGATTCTGCCAGGATTCGAAACTGGAATCCTCTGATCCGTAGTCAGACGCGTTATCCTCTGCGCCACACGACCCAACGGGCACCATGGCAAAATTATTGTATACAAATAGAAATCATCATCCAAATGCAGAAACGTACGACATTGGTTGGGGTAATTAATATATTGATTATAAAAAACCAAAAATGTAATTAAAATTTCAACGAATAAAATTTCTCGACCGTAAAAAAAAATTCGATTCTGCCAGGATTCGAAACTGGAATCCTCTGATCCGTAGTCAGACGCGTTATCCGCTGCGCCACACGACCCAATGGGCACCACGGCAAAATTATTGTATACAATTAGAAATCCAAATGCAGAAACGTACGACATTGCTTGGAGTAATTATAATATAGATTCATTCGTAACTCTGTCCAACTGCTTGATATGCTTCCATTCCATAAAAAAATCGAGAACACGCAGCATCTTATTCTTCGCATTCTATTTTTGTCGTATTCTATTGCAACTAATGTTGAGATCATGACTGCAGAACATCTTTTTCATGCCGATTTAGGTTTATTCGTGTTTTGTTTCTTCAACATTATTTAAATAAGTGTCTATGACTTCATTCCATGTTTGTTGCTGTAGCATTGTTGAAATCCACTGTCTTTAGCATTGTCCATGATTCAATTTCATATAAAAGTACATGGTTACAGTATGGTGTGGTTATTGTATTAGGTGTGTCACTGGGCTAATTTTTTCAAACTGAAAGTAAAAAATGGGTCACCCTTTACGTACTTGCTTGGTACTGTTGAAACTCGACACGTACAATTACTACATGTACATACATGTGGAGTAAATTTGATTTAATTAAGACAAGACATCACAAACAACACTTGAAACTGAGCAGCCGACGACATTAACTGGGACTGGCGTCCTCAATCAGGACTGGGAGACCATAACGCAAGCCCCGCCATATGGCCGTGGACGCCATTAACGTAATGATCAGTGGGACGGATTTACACGTTATCACGAGACACGTCTTGCGATGTTAATGCTTTCATCTGAATAGCTCTTCGTCAATGCTCACCCCCTGGGAAGCGTCCCCAAATAACCTAACATTGTTGGCATATACAATACACACGCATCGTACCGGGTGACTAGTATGATCTGTCTATGCAGGTTAGTTCTCATCTACTGTTCACACTGAGCTTAAAGATTTTGCTATGAACCTTGGTTGAATTTGGTGGTTTAGGATAAGAGCAAGTAGTTTTTTATTATTTTTTTATTTTTTAACTAGCAGACCGTCAATACCGTGGTATTATCGATTATAATTGACAAATCAATATGCAATAGCGGGTTAATTTTTTTAAATAAAATAATATATATTTTTTTAATTAATACAATTTATTTACAAAAAATAAAATAATATTTATTACACAATTGTGTTATTCATAGTACCTCTCCATTTAAGAGCATTGCTTTTGTGCTCGGACGAGGTACTTTGAATTTCTATATATAATTATTTACATTTAATTATTTTACATTATATTATATGTCTAGGATGAAGTAGTGGAGTGAAATAAATAATATGAATATAAGTAATATGCTAAAAGATGTTAGTTTCCTGATAGCGTTCACGCAACATAATAGAGTAGGAGCCAGCGACCGCCAGACTTAGGTTGTAGTATCAAACCTGAAATATTTTCTGTAGATTTACACTATGGTAGGTAAGAAGGTTCGGATATTATGACATTTGAAGTCGGGGGATTTTGGCAGATTTTGGCAGGAGAGGAGAGGAGTTAGTGAATGTAATGTTGCTAACCAAATCGATAATTAGACTGAAAGCGGTTGAAATGCGGTCACTAAGATGCTCGTGTGGAAAATTTTTGGTCGATAGGGTGAGGAATGAACAAATTAATGTGGAAGCGAATGTAATTCTGACTGTAGTGTGATAGACAGAATAAAGAAAGGAGTGCTGAGATGGTTTGGTCATGTGGAACGTGTGAGCGAGGATACTACAAGTGTTTGAGGATGGCCCTGTTAAAAGCCTCAACAACCGTAGAACTTGTATGAGAAGATGTATGAATATAGCCGAAGCAAAAGTGGTGCACCAAGATAGAAGAATATGGCGTTCTATCCTCTCTGCCTACCCTTGCGGGGAAACGGCGTGATGTTAGTTTGTTACTATTTGTAAAAAAGATCTGGATATTTAATAAACAAAGTACATTTATTTATATATTATTTAAAAAAATATTTTTATTAATTATATCTCTAATGAATTGTTTTATGTATATCTTGTACCCAGTATTCTGTTAGTGTCTAATTAAAATTATTTATTTTTCGCTTTTATTGAAAGTAGAAGAAAACTCCAGTAATAATTATTGTAAATAGAAAAGTTATTAACTTGAATTTTTTTTATTATTTAAATGGTGATCACCGACAGAATTTTCAATTTCTGTTATCATTTCATATCAATCACATTCACTCCAGTGAGTCAAGAATAGTCATTTATTTCTTCACCAGTTCATGATACGAGAATAAATAAACCACGTGCAGTGACAGTTTAGAATATTCTGTCCAAATTAATTATTATACTCGAGCCACGGTGCAATGAAAGTCAAGACATTTTGAAAAGACTTTGTCAAAGTCAAGAATAACTGCCTCTCCCTCCCTCCGGCGCACGGTGGGGCGCCTCTTGATGCAAAGAGACAATTTCAAAGTGAAGATTATATTTCAAAGACCACGTCAGAGATCGCCAACTCCGTTTCAAAACGACAAATTTTATGTGAGTAGGTATTAAATTAATTTTTTTAACACTTTTTTTGTGTTAATCATGAACTTCCACTCTGTAAACGAAACAACGCCTAATTTATTATATTATTTTTTTACTTTGTTGTATAGCCGCATCCTTGTGGAAGGAAAGTTATTGTCTTTTTCCTGAAAAATATCGCCTTTAAAAGAGTAAAAATTTTAGAGGAGGTTAGCGGATGGGACTGTAATATATAACAACGTACCTATATTTATATGTTTCCACAAAACTACTAAAAAAATACAAAAAAGTTAAAAAAATCATCTGAATTCAAACGATAAACAAAATACAATGAGTTAAGTAGTAGGACGGGGAGATCCACATAAACAAATACTATGCAGAGGAGGTATGGGCGGCCCCCGTAGTCCAGTAGAAATGACTCTATCGTGAACGTTATATTATGTAAAGTGATCACTTAAGTCGTTAGCCCTGTAAACGTCCAAAAAATACTTCTATGCATACTTCCCATTACAAATGGCTTCGTCTCTGTTAGACATCTGTAAGGGAGCGTCCATACACCATGAGACCGGAAAGGGGGTGGGGGGTTATGTAGAATGCTACGCTGGGATACGTGAGTGGTGGGGAGGGGATCAGAGGCGAGGTACGTAATTCTTTCATTTGGCACAATTAAAACGTTACAGAATGAGCGATCGATACATCTGCGCAGACCGGTTTGCGCATAATTAATAATTTTAAAATAGTTTTCTGTAAGAGAAAAAAACACAAAATGTCTTCTGGAATTAATAGGAACAAAATACGTTCCACTCGAAGGGGGGGGGGGGGGGTTCAAAGCAAAAGCCACGTTAGGTTGGGTTAGGAAGCCATGAGGGGAAGGAAGGGGTTCAAAATGGAACTACGTGGTTTATGGACGCTCCCTAATTTATCTGAATTAACAAAATACACATTTTTAAAATATTAATAAGAAAGTCTGAAATGGTTTCGCACCTCTGACAGGGATAAAATATGAATATTTCGCTTAGTTGGAGCTCGGGAACTTCAGCGATCGTCTTGTTTTGTTGAAAGAGAGTAGCGATGAACGTTTATTTGACTTGGATAATGTTCCGTTTCGAGAAGTTTCCCAAAACAAATTCACGTGATGTTTGGTGGAACTCCACGTCAACGCAGATTAACAATATTTGAAGAAACTTTACTTCACAAACAAAACCAATCTCTTAAATTATAATTTGAATTAGGTAACATTATATATACTTCGGAGGGGTGAGCAGCCAGCAGGGAATCTGTTGCTTTCTGATGTTTATCTCGAGTTTCATCAAATGTAAGATAATAATCGAGTAGCTTAATGGTGTAGTGGTCATGAGGCTCGTTTATTGATCTGGTGGTCGAAGGTTCGAGCCTCATTCTAGCACAGGCTTTTATCTTAGTTTGAAAATAGTAAACATATTGATGCAACACGTATTCCGTGTTCGCATCTCAATTAAAAAAATAATTAATTAAGCTGCATGCCGTAAGAAATTGAAGCCTTCGTATACTTACATACTTAAATTTTTTGATAATTTAATATGATCTTACTAAATAATACCACTAATAAATAAACATATGGCAATAGTGATCAAGATATATATTTTTTTTTAAATAAAGATGCGAACACGGAATACGTGTCACATCAATATTCTTACTATTTTAAAACTAAGCTAAACGCTTGTGCTATGAAAATAGGACTAACTTGCTGGTCTGGAGTGAGATTCGAACCCGCGACCTTTGGATCACGAGGCGAGAGTTCTAACCACAAGACCAACAAGCTGCTCGGATTTGATATGATTATTATAAAAAGATATGAGTATTATAAATGTCTCATAGATACGAATCCATTTTTTTATTTGGTAAAATAGGTATGGAAGTCTTTTTGTTTGTTAATAGAGCTTACAACTTATCGTACGGCTGGCTTAAGTGATCACTTTACACAATTAACATTTTTGGAAAACGTATTTTTTTTTTTTTATCTCAAAAAATCCTTGTTTACAAATAAAGGTACTTAATACTAGTTTAACAATACAATATAAGATAAATTACACATTTTTTTTGGTTAAATTTGTGGATTATGCCACTCTACTAGGCTACGCATGTCCCAGAGTGGCGTTATAGAACACAATTATAATATTTTTTTGAATTCGTCAGTAATATTTATTTTCATAAGATAGTAATTATATATCTGCAAAGTATCAAGTGCAACGTTAGTGAAAGTTGAGTGAGTCATAAGTCCAAGTGTAAATATGTGTAGAATTTGTTTGATGTAAAAAGGGTTAAAGTTTATATATGTTAACTTTGTACAACTTATTCACTCTTCATCTGCTGCTTCATACGTATGTATAATCGTTTATATAATATGTATGCTTATATGGCGGACCAGGTCTTATACCTTCAACCTGGTTTATTATTTAAGTAGTCTATGGTTTAACTAAGTAACCCTGGTTTAACTAAATCTTGGATAACATAAACCCTGGTTCGAAGTATTTCTGGTTTTATTAAACCTTGATTTAACTTAATCCTGGTTTGACTAAATCCTGCCTTAACTGAACCCTGGTTTATCTGAATCGTAGTTTAAGTGAACCCTGATTTATCTAAGTCCTTGCTTAACTGAAACCCGGTTAACCAAATCCCTGTTTAAGCTAAAAATTGAAATTTTTAAATGTTTAAAATGTATGAACTTTTAAAAACGACCCCGAAACATTATTTGAGATTTGGAAAAAGAACCAGCCGTGCGTTATTTTTCACGTAAGCCCGTGTGGAGTAATTCTCTGTGCGGTTACGATCGATTTTACGGCCTTTGGAAGTGTTACGGCTTCAGGAGCGGCCAGCACCACCACGTGGCGCCAGGAAATCAACATTTTTGCACGTGCGAGGTACGGGGTGTCGGGGTGGAGGGAGAGGTGAGCAAATATGTGTCTCTTGGCCGAGACCTTGGGGTTTATGGCTTGTACATAAATGTCTATTTATTTTTCCGCAAATACCGCTCGCGTGTGCAACATACCAGAGTGCTGTAATGAAATTGGGATCCACAATTCACGGATGAAGTCGCAAGCCATAAAGAAAAGAAAAACGTTATGAAATAATCTAAGCTACCTAATATTAATCATCACAATTACTGAATTTTGTCCATAGAAGGAGAACTATAAATTAAGATAAATAATAAGAGTCTCATAGAGACAAAACTATTTATGTGAGCAACGTGTATGCAAGTCTCTATGGGGTAAATGTAATATTTAGTATAGATGTCTTTAGCACAGTCCCTTCAAACAATGGAAAGAATTAAGAATATAAGAACTTACCGTGGAATTTGTGAACGTTACACTGTGAAAAGTGATCATTTAAGTCAGCTCGTAGAGGTCATAAGCTCTGTGGCCGACCTATAAAGGCTTGCGTGCACGTTTCCCATATAAAGAACTTCACATCTGAGAGACTTCTATAATTTATCTGAATGACCTAATCTTATTTGACCGAAGCTAACCAACCTATGTTCAGACAGCGATATATCCAAAACAAACAAAGTCAGGTTTGCAAGGTGCCTAATGCATTCCTATAGGATCGTGAACTTTAAAAGCAAAAGAGAGACGGCAGATCGATGCCTTCATACACAAATGTCTCCTACATAATGTCTCGTAGTACAAGAACTAGTCACACAAATGTCTCACACATACTGTGTCATACTACAAGAACTAGTCATGTCTCCTATATATAGTTGCCGGCAAACTTCTTGAAATTTTTTGGCGTAGTGGGGGAATGCGCAGAAGACAAAATTTGGGTCTCGTTGGTGGAATGGTACATGCGCAAACTTCCCCCCACTACGCCGTAAAAGTTCAAGATGTTTGCTGGCTACCGTACTGTGTCATACTACAAGAACTAGTCATACACAAATGTCTTCTATATACTGTGTTATACTACAAGAACTAGTCATACACAAAAGTCTCCTATATACTATGTCATACTACAAGAACTAGTCATACACAAATGTCTCACAAACTAAAAGTTAAGAAGAGACACTCAATAACTTGTCTGAGATGGACACTCCAATTTTATGGTTATCTCACTAGAAGAAAAGATATCCAAGAGAAGTTTGATATGTTGAACTGCGTCGAGGATTAAAGAGGAAGAGGAAGATCCTCCACTCAATCGTCTGACCATGGCTTTATCTACACTTCGCCGGTGACAGCATTAAGATTTGCAGGATGCCGGGAAAGTTTGAGGACAATAGTCAATAAGGCGAGAGTATATTTCCTTATTTAGACAAATTTATTGCATTCTTCATTCCTTGAAATCCGATTCCATTTGACACCTATCTCAGCCTTTCGGTTTCCATCTATCATACTTCCTGACTACATAAATTCTTTTGGTTTTTCCTAATACCCATCCACTACTATTACTTCGCACTTACTTTAAATTCAGTATTAATTTTAAAAGTGCTTAAATGAACACCTAATGTATAAAAAAGTATAAAAGTACTTACAAAATTGCTCCAGCAGTCATTACAGCAAATGGGCTATACAGAAGCTAACAACAATTAAGTGGATTCGACTGTTCTGAGCCAAAATGGTCGAATAAGTATTATGTTTAAATGTAGATCCGATTTACGTAATTCCCATCTGGTCTTCATCGACCGGCCAACTTGGATATTTTGCTGGAAGATGCGCTGATCTTTTTTTTACGGAAGAATAAACATTTAAATAACAAAACATCCGAGCGTTTATTTAATAATATAAACTTACAAATAAAAATAGTACATAAAAAATCAAATGTTTGATAATTAATTTGAATAAAATTAGAAAATTTTAAAAATGTGTGGACACACAAATAGTGGATTTTTTCCACAGAGGGATAATTATTAATTAAGATAAATTATAGAAGTCTCACAGAGACGAAGCTATTTATGGAAACATGTATGGAAGTCTTTTATAAAATGGTCCAGGGCTTACGACTTGTATGAGCTGGCTTAAGTGATCACTCTACACAATTCTACGTTCATCAATTCCATCGTAAAGACCTTTCGTTTATTTGAAGGGACTATATACATCTACAGTTTTTTCACATGAACTAGTTAATATACATAGATTTCATAGCGTAGCGATAACGATACCTCTATATTTTAAAGTGGAGTATTAAGCAATATTATTTTTAATGTATACATGACATTCTTCCAAAGCATTTAGTAAATAAATCATTCCTCTGGGGACAAAATGTGTTCATAGAACAAATAAATATATAAAAATATTGTGTCTCTTGATGTCGAAACAGGCAAACGTTTATATTAGTTTCAGTGCCGATAAATCGGCGTTTATTAGCTCAATAACTTTTATAACAGCTTGCATCAACATAATTAATGTTAAGAATATTTACAGAGTTTATGAATAAGATAGCAACAAATACAATTTACAATTTTTTGTATGCAGGCCTTTATCGTTACCTACCTCGCTAGGTACATAAAAATACCTGTTCTGTGGTAAGTAGCCATTCCATTCATGGAGGCTCCATTTAAATATTTAATTTCATGGCCACGTAATTAGAAGAATAAAAGAAAATAAAGTAAAGTAATTTAGAGTAAAAAGTATATAAAGTAAATAAGAAATAAAGTAAATAAGAATAAAAATATAAGTAAAGTAAATTAAGTAAAAAGTATATACATGTATGAACAAACAAAAGTGTAAATAAGTAAATTAAAGCAAATTAATTTCAAGGTTGATAATATAAGAACAAAGTATAGAGTAAATGTTCAGTAAATATTCTGACAGTATTTAATATAAAGTTAATGAAATATTTTGTACATAAACAAATACATGGACTCCAAATATCCATAACTTTAATTGTTTGGAATCTTCTATCTTAGTAAAAAATAATCAAAACTAAGGGCGAAGACTTTGGAACTGTAATAATACTACAATTTAGAATAAAATAAGTGTCGAGTTTTCGATTTAACAATTATAATTTTTTTCAATAAAAAAGACAGATCGTAAAGGAAAGTTCAGTTTTTAGATATACTAAAATCTCATTTAGACATTTAACTCGTTTAAAATTTTTCAAACAAACCACTGCTCCGCTGCACTGCACTTCGGGTACTAATGGAACACCGCCTCTTCGGTCGATTGAGCAAGGCCCGTAAAATTTTATATTATGTATTATCTACAGAAATACTCACAATTACTTTAATATTTTGAGTAGTTACTAATTTTTTTCAAGAAAATGTAAAAATGGGGCTACTCCTTATAAAATGTTAAAACAGCGAGCGGTATATTAAGTGAAAGTGGACGTACTCTTATATGTTTGGATATCATTGACGTATTATAATATAGACACGTTATTCCCAAACTTTCATATGTAGCAAATTTCGCATTGAAAGAGACAACAAATCACGGCACACAAATACTCTGCGTGTAGTCAGGTAATTTGAAGTCACGGTGACTTAAATAACACACTTACTCATTCATACAATAGTGTACGATACTCTGTTTCTTTTTCCGCGTAGCGTCACGCCTGATCACAACGAAGGCCCGGTCGATAACGAATGCAAGTAAGGCAATTACCTTACTTTTAAGTTGCCAAGATCTCACGCTTGTGATATAAGCTACAGTTTATTATATCATTGGTGGATATCGTGTTTTTAGTTTATCAAACAAACCCTGCTCTGCTGCACTGCGCATCGGGTTACTAATAGGTCATCGCTGATGAAATATCGCTCACTGGTAACAATACACTGACCTAATTTGAATATCCCGTATAAAGGTACTGTAGCGAGATTATAGAATTAGAAGGAATTACGCACTATCGAAATCTGTCGTAATCTCTGGAACGCTCCACAACACTCTGGAATCGACTGGAACATTATCATAATCACTGGAAACATCGAGAAAGCGACATTAACCATATAAAGGGATCGACTGGCTACTACGCAACAGTTTGACGAATGGACTTTGTTTGACGTTTGACGAATGCGAGTTACCAGCGATAAAAACTAGAAGCGAAACAATGTGACCTGCGCGTGTTTAACCTAGAGAAAAATATTCGGCGCGAACACCTACCGACAAGCGAGAAATTTTCTAATTGAAGCGATTGAAGCAAGGTGCATTAGTATTTTTAATTTTTTAATTTTACTCTTCAACAGGCCAAGACGCCCAATCACAGAAGCGAAACACATCACAAAACACCCAAGCCTGAGTAAATCACGTGGGTTAATTGTGACCTCACCGGCAATCGAACCCGGAACCCTCGGTGTGAGAAGCCAACGTCATGCCCACTGGGCTACGAGGGCCGCCAATGGTAGATTCAAACATAAACTACGGCTTAAACAGTTACGGACCAACACTTCAAACATATTTAGACAAAGTGAAACAACTCAAACTCAAACAACGGTACTCTAGTTAAGTTCGTTTCCAGTGAGTTATCAAAGATTACGACATATTCAGTGATCACGACCGTCGTGAAATGAACCGAGAAGGAAGAAGCATCGCCGGTCTGCTAATGCACCGGTGACGTCACGGGCGGCGATTAGGGCACCTCGTCCCGAAGTCTCGGTCTCGCCGTAAGCGGATTAGCGGAGATCCGCCGCCCTGGCGAAAGGATTAGCCTAATTGTATTTACGGCACTATATGTAGTTAACTGAAGGGTCAAAATGGCGTCTATTAACGCGGCTCGAGGGCGATTAGGGGTGGGAAAGGAGGCTTGTTTCAGATAGAATCTACACGGAAAGAGGACCACTAATACTGCGTTAAAAATAATGCCGTGCTTTGTTACTGGACAGGGGTACGCTGCTTCAACGCTACGTGTGTAGTAAGTCTGACTAATAGCTTATTTTATGAGTCGCTAATATTCATACTAAACTAAAAATTTTCATAAACGAGGAAATCAAACATTTTGGTATTTTTTTTTCATTCAGTCCAAACAAACTTCATACACGCCACACTTTTATTTAAATCATTCAATCGAATCACAAAAATATGGTTTGTAACATAACCCACTATTTATATCAAATTATTCAAAACGATCTAATCTCACACAAACACTCTGCTTTTCACTCAACGTTGTATCGCCTACTAAATGTACCATTAACAAAAATTAACTTTGAAAAAATAATTAAGTACATAAAACAAATCGCAATAAATAATGGTTATACATACTACAAAATTAATTGAAAATAATCCATCTATAAAAGATAATAATAATAATAAATGATAAAGAATTATGTTTATAGATAAATTAACTTATACTGTATCTAAAGCTTTACCTTTAAATATTAAACCAGCTTTTTAACATTGGAAAAATACTTATTGACAATAAAGATAAAAATAATACATTACAAAACTCAGGAATCTACTGATTAACATGTAGCTCGTGTCCATCGCATTATATTAGAAGAACATCTCGCATCTTCAATACAAGAATCAAATAACATATGAGGTGTCTTAAAACACAATTTTTCTGAATTCGCAAACCAACTCATAGAAAACAATCATAAATTTTACTTTAGGGGTGAAAATATTAAATAGAAATTTTTTACATAAGGGATGCGGTGAATAATAAAGCACTTCAAATAAAAAACCAAATCAATTTTCCATACAGCCCTTTGTTCAATTTAACTTTAACAAAAGATTTGGTAACACCCACATAAGACTCCACCCCCTCTCACTCCATCTCCCTCCAAGGTAAATATTGGTGAAAGGTTAAATAGTACTATGGTTATTTTTCATTCATTCAATATGTAAAGATAGGAAGAACGCTTTGGTTAAAGATATTCTCCGAAAACTGACATAAAAAATGCCTAAATTTTTGATGGATAGAACATATCAGACGTGACATATCGAAGATGGCAGAAGACCAAGAGGGCAAAGGAACAGAGTGGAAAAGTCATGCGAAGGCTTTCATACAATATTGGTCATGGTGACGACTTAATATTTATAAAAAATCATGGCGTGTTTCGTTTCAAGAAATTCAAATCGTGCTGCAAATTTATTACAACATTTTTTCATGCAATCCCGCCTTCGGCAAAGGTCAATGTTACCATGTGTGTGCATGTCTAAAAAATTATATTGTGAGGAATTTTATATCTTGGAATGGCTGGCATGGCACGCGTTTTGAATAATTGATTTGTGTCAACGCCAACAATAAAAATTTCATAAGAAGTACGAAGACTAATAAAATTCTAGAACTTTGAAATAATTCTAAAAATATTATTCGTGTTATTTGCTTTCAAAGCTTTGGATATTGACATAGATTAATCGGTTTAGAATTCAAGCTACAAAGATGTCTGCGACATGTAACGTGTTTTTGCATGCCTTTATTTAACTTTCTTGACATGTTTGTTGTGGTCGATTCATGTGATTAATTTTTCACCAACTTCCCGTATAGCTAGAGCTCTGAAACTTTCAATATTTACGTAAAGTGGATGACCACACATTACTAAATCATTTTCGACAAGATTTAGTCATTATTTCGAATAAAATAATAATAACCTCACTCACAAGCAAGAGCCACAGAAACAACTGAATAACATGTCGTTCAGAAATTTATTTTAAACTTTAAAACAACACGTTTAATTCAGAATATTTTGAGTATGCCCAAATTTTTAAAGAACACAATATTACATTTTATTCCCAGGGGGACATAGTTAATCAAGATAAACTATAGATGTCTCATAGAGACAAAACTATATTTTTATATGGGAAAGTAGGTATGGAAGTCTCTTTGGGCGTTTTACGACCTATTGTATGGCTGGCTTAAGTGATCACTTTACACAATGTAACGTTAACCATTTCCACCCATGATAGACTATCACTACAAAAAAATATATAGCTTTGTCTCAGTGAGACACCTATAACATATCTTGATTGAGGTGTTTAATGTTTGGGTTCTCCATGGGTGATATTAAGAACTCGATTACGAATGTGTGAAAAGAAAGCGCATAAAAGCACATCTTAATTTTTTATTTATTTATTTGTTTTTAATATATTCTATACTATGCAAGAGTGCGATTCATACTAGGCTTCATTTCACTTACCGGTGCTCATTTTCTATTTATATTTTCCTGATTCACTTCTTATTCTTCTACACACATTGCCGCCAAGCGAAATTTTTTCCCGTGTGGGGGAGCATCGATATACTAGCTAAGATGACAATCAAAATTAATGTTTAGAATGTTCTTAGGTTTTCACGGCCACTCAGAATCGCGTCTTTTGGGATATTATGCCGTGTTTTTAAGACCGTAAAAATACGGCATAATACCCCAGAAGACACAAATCAGAAAATTAACATTATTAATAATATCCGGTGCAATACAAGCACTCCGCGCAAACCGTCATTGGACCAAATGATTACAAAATTGCATCCAAGCCGGTGCCGGCGTGACACAGTGGCGCAAGGCATCTGGCGCACGTGCGTGGGCAGGGGTCAAGGATGGCGCACGCCCCTGCGCCAAGCCGCGGCTTATCTCGGCTCCTCGGACGCCTGCGCGCTCATTCCGGTGCCATATGGCATCATCCGTTTGACTAATTGGCC
This sequence comes from Agrypnia vestita, assembly GCA_016648135.1. NCBI lineage: Eukaryota > Metazoa > Arthropoda > Insecta > Trichoptera > Phryganeidae > Agrypnia > Agrypnia vestita. The sequence continues at coordinate 27,348 of JADDOH010008256.1, forward strand.
AGCCCATTGTGGCCCCGGCACTGTTAACCTTTACCATGCCGCGATGGAAAATAAGCGTACGCAGCCAACTAGCGTTACTGTAAAAATGTTACGTTTTTAAAGCATTTTTATTAAGTAGGTATAGAAAATTTTTTTGGTGTTTATTGGGCTTACAACCCAACGTACGGCAGACTTAAGTGATCACTTTACACACTGTAACGTTCGCCAATTCCATAAGTGCACGATAGTCTTTGACAAGATTAACACGCATGTGATAAATATTGGTGAAAAATTAACAGTACTATGGTTGTGGTGTAAAGTGTTGTGAACATAGTAGTGTAGTGCTGGTCCTGACGAAGAGACAGGTACGTCTCGAAACCGATTGACCTACAATATGGTAGTGGTTTTTACTAATTTAACTAACACGTCTATCAAACAGGACTTACCTCTTTACATTTAATAAGTGAGAGAGATTGATTATTTTAAACGTCATGTGTGTGTATCTAGCGAATGTATCTTCATCAGGGTGGATGCAAATGGCAAAATATGTCAAAGAAGTTAACTGTCATATTTGTCAATGTCAACTGGGGGCATGTTTTATTCATGGTGGAGTGAGATTGAATCCAACCACAAAATTAACAAAATCAAAACATGAAAATTAGGTGCAGGTTATATTCGTTTTTTTCACTAAGTTCTATTCACTATGAAATAAATGTAGTTTTCTCTTTATGTATTACTTCAAATGTTCAATGCTACGTCGGATTGACATCGAAAATTATTTTTAAGTGTTTTGAGGTAGCTCAAACATGAATTTCATTCTAATATTTACGAAATTAATTCAGTTTTAACTGCCTCTGTAAAACTGCACGACCGGGAAAAGGTTAAATTCTTGGTATCAATTTGACGACTTTAGTATAGACATTATTTCATTTAGAAGTGTTAGGGCGTTAACAACATTAAACTTTTCGTTACGGCACCAGACAAGTGAAAATCAAATTACTGACAGAATTTCATTACACAGAAATTGTAGAACCTAGAACTCCGTGTTTGTTGCAGGGGAAGCAAATAGGATTTCACTAGCGTAACAAAAAATAAATTATTGCTCGCAGAAAGCAAGATTTTACTGCGTAGTGCGACAGTAATGCAAAAGTCTGAATCTTCTCAAATAATAAGAATATTCACAGTTGTACTTAACTACATCAGTTGAATTATTTTATAAAATAAATTGAATAAAAGTAATATTCTAAAAGAAGTTAGTTTCCTGTTAGCTTAGAAGCTTTACACAATAAAGTACAAGCCAGCGACTGCCAGAATTTTTTTTTTAAATAGAGATGCGAACACGGAATTTGTGTCACATCAATATTATTCCTATTTTCAAACTACGCTAAATGCTTGTGCTATGAAGATAGGGTTTACTTGCTAGTCTGGAGTGAAGTTCGAACCCGCGACCTTTGGATCACGAAGCGAGAGATCTAACCACAAGACCAACAAGCAACCCTGTTACTTATGTTATAGTATCAAACCTGAATTTTGGGATCTTAAGATTATTATCCCAATACTTAATACAGGAGAATAAAAACAAAAAATAAACGAGACATAAGTATACATCGGTGTTTATTCCTTTTAGTTTCTAAATGAGAGAGAGAGAGGGACAAAGAAGTACATGACGCCCATGACGGTTACCCGTCAAACGTCAAAAAATAAATACGAGTCCAACACGACAATGACAATTTTGCCATAATTTTATATCAGGATGCTGTGGGAATAGTAATATACAAGTGCAAATATTTTTTCTATAAGCTTTAAATACAGCATAAGTACTTATTTCATGTAATTTAAGTCGAAACATGAAGATTGTGAGATTACGTTTGCGATATGTACTTCGGTAATTCGTTTGAAGCTCTGTCAGACCAGACCGCCTGGGTAAGAATCCCTTTTCTTAAGGCATTGCAGACATCGGACACCGCAAATAAAGGTATTTACTATGAGAGAGATATGTGAAAATATACAAATCTCCTTACTTGAGTACGACGAACGCCGAACACCGACGTATACCTACGTCTCGTTAATTACTCCCTTTGTTTTAACTCGTAGCGTCTGCTTGTCTGCCAAAAAAACTTTGGATCGATTTTTAACCCTTTTCCCGTGATCCAATCAAGCTGAAACTTTGCAGGCAGACTCGTGGCGACGATAAAAATGATCTAACAAATTGTCGTTTAAAAAATTTAATAATAGTATAATTTTGGATTTTTCGAAATTTTAACGGTTTTTTAAATTGTAAACCATACAAATGAGAAAGGAGCCCGACGCGTGGAGAAGGCGTAAAACCTCTTTCAACTAGTCTGACTCGAGCCATGGGTTACACGGACGCCGTGCCCCCTATACCAATTATTACGTTTTCAATATTCTATATGTTTGAAGCATTATATGGAATAGATTTTCCACATGAACTTAAAGCAGGAGGAATATGTTGATAGAATATCAAATTGGAAACAATACAAATGAGAAAGGGAGTATAATAAAAACATGATTCTTATGGGTTAGTTTTTATTTTATTTTTATTCTCTTCTATAAATGTTGGGATAACAATCTTAAGATCCCAGTATTGCTTTTTTCGGAATAAGGCCGTATATGTACATATGTGTAATATTAATACGGATGATATTTATTGTGACCTGTGAGAGTATGAAATTATTTCATTAAATAGTAATAATTTGCAGACTGATTTTGTTTGCAAGATAAGATTCTACCCATAACAATGAACAATTATTATTCTCAGAATTTAATGATATAATATTATAAGATTTCAGATACGCTGGATAAGCACGGAGACCGATATATTTTTCCATGTTGAGAGAAACAAAATAAAAGTTTAGATATTTTCCATATCGTAATAATCGAAACGATCACGGTTAAAACTTTAAGCAAACACAGCGAACGAATAACTGTTTCTTTTTTTAACTATTGTGAACATAATTTACTTTAAGCCTTGGATATGCAATACACGCGATATGTAAAAAATATTAAATGTAACAAAGATTTAACATTGAAGTAATTTTTTGTAAAAAACATTGGAATAATTTTTTGTACCGTGTTATATTTTGCATATATGACGGGTATAAAAGCAAAGGAAGCGATATCCAAAAAATATTTTGAATGCAGACACCGAGGATTACAAATTTAGAATGTACTGAATTGTAGATTTTATGTGTCTACTCCTTCAAAATCATGTTTCCTATAAATTCATAGGCTTTATATATTTCTTATAAAAACTCGATTTCAGTACATTCTATAATATTAGTAATCCTCGATGCATTATATTGCACCCTTTGATTTTATACCCCATATATGTTTCTACTGTTTTTGACAGTTGCCGGACTAGTCACAACAAAATCAATTAGAAATGTAATAAAAAGTAAACTAACTGCTCGGTGATAGATATTTTTAATGGTAAATGTGGTGTGTGGTAAGCGGTATATTTGTATGTATTGCATACTCTCAGGTGTTGTATCAGTAAATATAAAGGTAAGTCGTAAACATTAGATAATCAATTTTTTTTTAATGGTACGAGTAGTGTGCTTTAAGCGGCATTCTTATATTGATTGATTACTGTCATAATATCGAGGGTAGAAAGCCAAAAAGGCTTTGGTGATTATTTCGAAGTTTACAGGAGAGCAAAATTAACTTCTGTCAATCTAATTTTGTCTATGTTTCTTTTATTACTAAACGATTTCCATAATCCTTAATCTAAAACGCATATGGAAATCGTTTAATAATAAAAGAAATGTTGACAAAATCTGATTGACAAAACTTTCTTTTGCTCTCCTGTAAAGTTCGAAATAATCACTAACGCCCTTTTGGCTTTCTACCCTCGATATGTTGGTGTAGTTAATATAACGGTGAGTCCTAAAGTCATAAACAGAAAACTATCTACTACTAACTACATTTTTTTTTAAATGGTAAGGGTGTTGATTGGCAAGCGACATCCTCATATTTCTGTATGGTATGTATTTTAAATTATCTTATACCGACCTAGTCAGTAGAAAGATGAGTTAAAACAATTTGGTGATGACGCGACGCAGATCCGGTATATTTTCCTCTCCTCCAAGATGTGAAATTTTTTTGAAATGAAGGGAACCGAATATTATTTATTAATAAACAAAAAACTTTGTTTAAAACCACTATTAATTGAATATTCAATATGTTTCGGGGCCAATGGTCCCTTCGTCAGGATACAACTTACACTAAAATTAAAATTCTAAGTATATACATAAGTTAAAAGAGTATTAATTATTATAAACAATAAATTTATCTTTGCACATAGCAGGCTTTAAAATTCATATTAATTCCTAATTGGTTATTCAAATCACATATATATTTTTTGTTTTTATATATATACCTCCAATTTTAATTTTAGTATACGTTGTATACTAAAATTAAAATTGTTGAAGGCCCTAAAATACGCTGATTATTCAATAAACAATGATTTAAAACAATGAATTTTCTCTTTATCAATAATAATAATTTTACCACATAAAATTATTTAGCCATAATCGGAGTAGAATAGATTTTCACTTCAAAATAACAAAGTAAAACCAAATATCATTATAAAATTAAATACCAGCAAAGATACCTTCAGAGGTATCAAACGAACATAGTTGCACTTGTTGAAATAAATAAAAGCGATACAGGAAGCCGCACCACCATCGCGCAGAACAACCACCACACTAAATTAGATCACAAAACACAGAAAAAAATCACTTTTCAAACAAAAGCAGGTTCAAATCGTCCAGATTTAACCCCGGTGCATTCGTGTAAAGGAATAAACTCATCACGGAAACGTTTGGTCCGCCGTAACATATCTCAATCCCAATTAGCCGGGAGCTCGCGAGGCGGGAACCTGGAGCAGGGAGGCGGGACGAGGAGGGAACACCGTATCCGTGACTCCTGATCGCCAGCAGCGTCACAACTGGCGTTAGGAATAACTCCTAACTACTGTTCAGGAGGAAGTGATTATACGGCCGCAGACGGGCTGGTGACATTCGGTGCTTACATAAAGAGCTTGGCTGGGTAGGCGTCGCCAGTACGCGGAGACGTTCCGTTTGACGCGAGCAGGGCGTGCGTTACACCGGTAAATATAATGAAATTCCACTACCGGTTCTCGTCCTTTAACTTTAGAGGAGAACTTTTACACATTGACTTGTAACAACGGAGTTTACGTGAAAATATTAATACGGCATGTAGGTAACACGCTGTTACTAACGTGGTAGTTGAATTGTATGAAGGAGCGTCAATATGGCGCATCCCTATTTATACCCATTTACTCTCTCATACTGTCTATCTCTCTCATTCACTTCGATAGACATTTATCTAGTTAAATTACAATTAACGTTATTTAAAAAGTTATTATGGCTCATCAAATGGCTCATAATTCTGCACTATGTACAATTCCTACTCTAGGCAACTTGAAATAGCAGAAATGCAAACGCTTACATGGTCGGAAGGAGTATCACTATCAGTAAGCTGGAAGAACGATAGCTGAGATGGGAAGAGCACATAAGACGGAGACCACCAGACCATACGGTAAAACAGGCTATCTCTGTGGAGCTTCATCAACAATTATAAAGAGGAAGACCAAAGAACTCCTGGATGACTCGATGCTCCAAAATCCTGCAGAGAAACGACTTAGATGATAGCGACACCCAGAATATACAGACTGAGAACGAGAAGAGTCGACCACAATAGCCTATCTAGGCAATGAGTTGGGATAGTGTCACTGAAAAAATTGTTGCCTGTTCGAAAAACAAACCTCTACAAAAACACTGTATTTTAAAACTAACGACATTAAATAAATTATCTTTCCATAAATGACAACAACCTGGACGTTACCAGATTTTATGTGTTTTATTTTATTTTAAAGCTCTCTACATCCAAAAAAGAAACACCTTACAGTTGACATGATTTTAATTAGACATTACCATTTAAATAACCCTAGGTAGTGTAAAATAGTTGCTTATTGTATGGAATGAAATGAAAATAACTAAATGTCTCTGCATCCGTAAGTGCATAAATATGCATGCAAAGGAACAAATACATATTATTTCATATTCAAATACACATACTTACGCATATAAACATTAAAAACTATAGTACCTACTCTATGGTAATTAAAATATTTACAAACGTACCAATGTATGGGCTGTTTAAACTAGTTTTGTAAATAAAGATTTGTAAAGAATCAGAGAGAGCTTTCTCTTTTACTCTTCTACTTCTGAAACAGAAATATGATAAAGTTTGTTCAGAATACTAATTTCTGTAAAATTAGTTTGTTTAATATACCCTAATGGCAAAATGATCACCTGCATAACAATCGATAAATTACCGTAATTAACTTCATTTTTATCGATTTACCGTTAATTAATATCCTCGGTAATCTTGCACGCCCTGCAGAGTACCTGACATGCGGTATTGAGAAACATTTCTCAATACCACACCATCAATACCTACCAGTGTCAAATCAAACATCTGCGAACAATGGAAACAATCGACTCAAGATGATTTCGAAATGCTGAAATCAAGAAAATCTGTTTGTTTAATCGCGTCAGTTGTACTTTCTCTGTTTGCGCGCAACATTTACTAACTAAACTTTACATTTCTGTAAAGATAAACAAATTTTCAGGCATCGTGTAACCATCTTTAAGAAAGAGAATTTAATTATCAAATTCTATTTCGTATTTAAACAGGAAGCAATGTTGAAACAACTCATTTCGACGGATATCAGACAATTTATAAATTTTCAACAGATAATAAGTAAACACTTATTATCTGGCTTGTTAGTGTAGTGGTCATGACGCTCCCCTAGTGATCTAGTGGTCGTTGGTTCGAGCCCCACCCCAGGGAACCAGCAAGTTCGACTTATTTTCATAGCACAGGCTTTTAGCCTAGTTTGATAATAGTAAGAATATTGATGCGACGTGTATTTCGAGTTCGTATCTCTATTTTGGAAAAAAAAAGAAAATAATTCGGAATAATATCACATATACATTAAAAATAATATTGCTTAATATTCCACTATAAAAATATAGAGGAGTTGACCAGCTGCGAGATCTACGTAAAAATATATAACAGGAAAGGATCATAGATGTCTCTGGCATAGTCTATTCGAATATACAAAAGAAACTGATTAAGAACATATATACAACCTTCAAAAATTTGATAACGTTTGGAGGACTTAACGGAGGAATTGGTGAACGTTTCATTGTGTAAAGTGATAACTTAAGCCAGCTCATGGAGGACACAAGCCCTGGGTACCCTATAAAGCTATAAAATAGCTTCATTTCTGCGAGACTTCTACAATTTTTTATTGATTAAAAATCTTCCCTAGAAACATTGGCAAAATTCAATAAAAAACGATGAACATGATAATGTATGCCTTTACTTTTAAATTGTATATTATGAATAAAAATGAAACTCAAACGTGTGTGTAAAACACAATGTTTACTTTAATTAACACAGTGAATGGACATCCACCGTTTCTATGAGCGAAAGCTCCCATATCGGTCCTACTCATACGTCGCCAGGTTGACATTATTATTCACTATTGGCGCTTCCCGCGCGGCACCGTGACTTTCATTAGCGCTGCAGTTGATTTGCAACTGTCCCTTTCCGTTCGCTGCGCTCTGACGACGAAGGAAGGGGTCAACCGAACAGCGATCGCCATCGTCGATGGCCTTCGATAGAGTCAACACACGAGACGCGTCCTTTGAAACAACAGGGTGGGACGTGTAAATATAGCTCTCCCTGTCGTAAGAGAGCCGCCGGGTCCCGGGATATTTTTAGGAAGTGTCATTAAAAATTCCGCCCAGAGTGTCCCTATCCCACAGGAGGCTGGGGAACGTGTTTGGTATCTATTTTATTCCATGATTAAATCGGAATACTAATGGCGTCAGAGAGAAAACTAAGCCGGCGAGTTTAATTAAAATCGGCCATAGTTAGACGGGACTTTATTTCGCCGGCGTTAAAGTACTCAATTCTTGAGAGAAAATTGAAGTCTTAGACAATCTCGATTATTATTGGCACTATAAACGTCAGTTACTTTACTGCGGTTAACACAAAAACTGTTTTTTTTTGCATAGATATATTCTGATACTCTAGAAATTGTGTAAGTAAAATATAAAATTTTAAATTAACATATTATTTTGTTTTTCATTTATTGCCATATAATTAATAAATCTTGAAAATAAAAACAATTATTGATGTACAGAGCCTTGGGCCAGTTACAAGAAAATACATATAATATATACAAGAACATTGTACCAGGATCGATAAAAAAATAAGAAAAAACAATATGTCAAATAGTGAGTTTGTGTGAGTATGTGTTTTTGTGTGTTTTTATGTGTATATATGTGTGTTCACATGTGTGGTAAGAAAAATGTCATCGCGCGAGTTTATACGTAAAGGATTTTGTAAACCGCTCAAAACTTAAATATCGAGTTCTGCAAAGGCCGTGTCATAGATATCTAGAACTCCGTTAATAATACAGTTTTTACCGTAGTTTGTTTTCCAATGATTTAAGTGGAAAAGGCAATATTATATAGACACGTGTCATGGCTGTGGGAGGTATTAATGAAATCGCTGGAATTTAATAACGGATTTATTAATTACTGATTAATTAATTAATCAAAATTACAAAGTCACTTAAAACTCACTCGTAAATAGACATTTTATAATCGCTTTAACACTTTGTTCAGTATTCACTAGAATATTCCATCCAATTTCCGTACGTATTCTTGGCTTCGGTTTATTTCGCTACGTAAGAACTTTTACAATGCTGGCATCAAACCGTCTAGGCGTTCCCAGTGTTGATTAGAACTTTCCCGTAACTTCCAGACTTTTTTAGATTTTTCCCGATGCTTCCCGAAAGACGTAGATTATGCTAGGCCGTTCTGTAGTGTTCGATAGTGTTGTGACCACTTCAAACAATTGTCACTTGACAGAAGCGCGTGATTCTTTCTAATTTCTTTACAATATTTACAATAGTTTGTTTTTTACCCAAATATATGAGCATCATGAACAATCTCTACAATGTTAACGTTAATTTTTTTTACTTCTAAGTTCCTGGTTATTTATGCTTGTATATGTGCTTGTATGATTCTATGTACTATATTTTGCTTTATATTTCGAAATTAATTTATATGCTTTTTGAGACTCCAATTTTTCATTTATAGTAAGTATGGTTTGATTATCATACCTGTTTTTCCAATTTTTTCTTTATATTATTATTTGCTTATTTTATTTGTTTTCTTTTTTACATTATTTTTATGTTTCTAGATTATCTTATACATATTTTTTTTAATGTAAAACCCTTTGTTATTTTTATGTTTACGCTTATTTTGCATTTTTTTGATTATCGCTTAGATGTGTATGATTGTAATCTTATTGGCAACCACTTTATAATAATAAATTTTTTTCATGCCTTGACCTCCAATTGTAAATGCTATAGAATTATAGAAAGTATAAAATAAAAAAAATATAAATATGTGACACTTAATTTTTTTTTTACAAAAATTACTCTGTTGTCTCGGGACGTGGCTGTGGGAGACAAATGAAAACTCTCGAAATTAATTATTTATTTATTAATTATTTTAATAAATTTACATTATCACTGAACACGAAATAAATTTTATAATTATTTTTTAATACACACTATTTAACAATAAATAATTTGTCCATCAAACACTGTATTATCGCTTGATAGAATATTCTGTTTAATTCTCCACCAAAATACTTGTAAATACTTGATTAATCTGTTGTCGCTGGTATCACACACGCATTGGTACCACTGTTTTCTCTGACGGTTTTATCGCTGGTTAATGTTACGCCGGTAAACGTGAAAATAAACATAATGCGCCGCGGCACTTTGAGATTAGTCTCTACATTTATAGTATTTGCGAGAATGTTCCCGTCGATTCCAAACTGTTCCAGACATTTCCCGAATGTTGTAGATAATACCCGAATGTTTTAGATAATACCAGAGTGTTGTAGATAATTAAAGAGTTATTACGAGGGATTCCGATCGTGCTTAATTTCTCCGAATTCATCCGTACGTCTTTCACGTCTATCTTAGGACGGATTCAAAACACCGGTATAGAATATTCTTCTTTAACAGGATGCCGGCAATATGAAAACAGTGTTAGTGATGCGATAGTATTAAAAAATACTTAGAAAATGGAGATGTCAGGAATATGAAAGGTGGTCACCCTCGCTCAGGGCGCACTACACCTACCGTGTCCGCCGCAATGCACCCGCATTGCTTGCACTGTAGATTATTGCAGGTAACACGAATTTACTGTTGTTGGGCCATGTGCACCTAAATGCAATATGCACCTAGACCAGGGCTGGGGGATAACTTACTTACACAGGCAATTTAAGAATAATTGCCCTTTTAGCGCATATAAATATAAGGTTAACTTTGTATCGCTTTTTTGGTTAAGGCTGGACATTCGCTGCAAACGTGGGTCTTTATTATTCATTTATATCAGAATGTAGGTAAATTTTTACTAATTATTTTTAGGTCAATAACATAAATACACTTTTTTTTTCTTACATAAAAATAATGAACACAACATTATTTACAATAATTAAAAAAATACAGACCATTAAACGACAGGCCGCTGCCAAAAAATTAATTTCCAGTGTCTTAGAAATCGTCAATAGTTCCTGAATATTTATTAGTACGCAGAAATGTTTTCTTACGAGTATAAAGCTAGCATTATGTACTAAAAACAAAAAAAATATACTAAAATAACTAAAAAAAATTCAATATTAATAAAGTTATAAAGTTTTGCATTTGCAAGAAATTTTAACGATTTTCGATGATTTTAAAACGCTTTTTATTCATATAAAGAGATGATTGTAAACAATAAAGATAAATTACTCACTAAATTTTACGATAAATTTAATGTTTTCAATATATCTTGAATAAGTGTTTTGCTTTTTTGGACTTTTTTGGTGGGTATGTTGGTAAATAAACTGGTATGTATGTTGGTAAATAAACTGGTAAATGTTGGTAAATAAACATATCAAAATATACTATAGAGGATAAGGTCCTTCAAGCCGGCAACAAGATAAAAATAAATTTTTACTATGTATTGGGGTTGAAAAATTATAATTTTTAATTATTTTAGTGATAAAAAGTAGAATCAGTATCACTAGTAGAATTATTGTTTGTTGGTACATACTGAGTACTTTAATAAGTCCCCCTAACAATCAGAAAAATGACAGATCAGAATAAATTTAAAATTGAAACAAAAAAACATGTATACAAACACCTACTGGACACATAATATGATCATGAAACTGTTTGAGAATGTCAGTTCACAATAAAATGAAACTTCCACCCTAATATTAACATCACATAAAGACAGGATTTAAGATTATACTAGTAATTCTTAGTAATACACTATTTCTTTGTATATAATGATTGTTAAACATTCAATTCTATTTTGTATCAGTTAGATTAATGCATATTTATAATATACACCTGGAATACTTCATCTCTATACACGAGTCTCTGATTCTCATATAGATGGTAGAATAAATTATTTCCTTATTTTAAATGTTAAATTATTGTCACGTGTCGTCGCTGCAGGAGGAATTAATGAAAACATTGGAATTTAATACAGGATTTATAAAATAATGATTAAATTAATTAATCGATCGTACAAAGTCACTTATCACTGTGCAATGTAACGCTATTCTTTAAATTAAACTGTTTCGTAAACGTATCACTCGTAAATAGACACTTCATAATCGCTTTAACACTTTATTCACTATTCACGAGAATATTCCATCCAATTTCCGCACTCATTAATTTCGCTTCGGTTTATTTCGCTACGTAAGAACTTTCCAGAATATCGCTGTCAAATTACCGCTCGCTTGGCCAGCCTGCGAGCCTGGCCTCCGCAACTCGCGGCTATGTTCGCTTCCCCACCTCTGTCAAAAACAACTACCCCTTACTCCCGCGCACGGTCCTATTTATATTGGCTCATATAGTCATTCATGAGTTTCCAGTATTTACGAGAACTTCCTCGTGGTTTCCAGACTTTTGTTACTCGTAAGCCATAGATTATGCTAGGCCGTTCTGAAATCTTCGGTAGTATTGTGATCATTTGAAACAACTGCCACTTATAAATGCGTGATTCTTTTTAGCCTCGTTACATTATGTTAGTTCATGTAAAAATAACAAATAAAAAATATACAATAAACAGGATAATTGAATTAAGGATATTGTGTTATTTTGTACCTTAAGTATTTTCAAGTAAATAAATAAATATATAAAATAGGCTGTATGTTCCCGGTCTCCCCTGCGCTGGGCACGATAATGCAACTAAACGCAATATGCAGAGGTGCAACGTGCAAGCATCAGGTGCATAAATCAATTGGATTAGTCCAATATAATTCCCGGCGTTGTACGGATCGCTTGTTTATCGCAACAATAATTTATTCCGAACGCAATTAGAACGTCCTACCACCGCGGCCATCTTGCCTACCAAGGGACTGGATCAAATATTAGTGCATATGAGGATTCCGAACGAATCCGCAACTTATATTTCGGAGAGATGGTTGGAATCGGAGTTATGATAGTCATAAATTCTTGGTGCTTAATTAGAAATTATTGTGCACGATGCTAAATCATATTGGTTCGTTATCTGGTTTGAGTTTTCTGGGATATTCTGGAGTATTTCTGACTTCCTGGCCTTTCTGATCTGTCTGGCCGACCCCATTGCAGGGTTCATCAGGGCAGATGTGTTGTAATCCCTGATGATGGACCCTGCAATGGGATCCGAAACGTCGGCCAGAAGGGTCGGGCAGAACATCCCAGAAAACTCAAACCAGTAGGTTCTGAAAGGACGTGAAAGCCTAATAATATTTTTATTCATTGTATTTTATTCATTTTATTCATTATTTTAGTTCATTGTTGGTGATTGCTTACAATTAATATTAATTTATAATTGTTGCCTTAAGGTAGAGTGTGGCGTCGACTTTATAACGAAAGAATATATAAAAAGGAATCGAAAGTCACGAAATTTATAAAATAAAATTAGATTTAGAGAAAATGTAAACCATTCTTAGGATTCATGTACATGTATGAAAATTTGTCATTTTATATATTTTTTTTGGAAAATATATGTATTTCTCTCCAAATTGATGGGTAATGGGCAATATTCCATGTAATTTTTCTATTATGTGGGCAGTCTATAACCTTACAATGTGGTTAAGCATATTTATTTTTGTGTGCGGGGTTGGAAAGATGTGTGCGGACAAGTATAAACGGCCGCAAGCCCGCACACCTTGGATCGAACATTGGTGATGGTGCCCGAAAATTTTAATAAATCCCGTCTGCGTGTTTCATATTTTTTTATTATTACAATACTAAAAATTATAAATATAATCATTATTTTACATTCATTTATAAATAAAATTTAAATCATTTTTAACTATCCACAATAATAATAATTGCAAATGTCCGAGCATACCTTCCTACGCAAAAGCATTCCGTTTTCAAAATTAGTGTGAATTAAAAATTGTTATTGAATAAAATGGAAACATTGACTTAACGTTTTTTTTAAAATATTTCAGTTAACATTAATCATTAATCAATAAATATATTTATCTATGTAACAATGTCCGTCATTAACGCCACTTTAAATAATAATGAGGTATAAGAAGCAAAAAAGCATAAATTTCTTTTTAATAATGTCCATAAATAATGTTTTCAAGACACTTCTTTATTAGCGCTATTTTCACAACCTTAACTGGGAGCCAAAATATATATAGTAGATTTTTGGTGGGTTATAGCCAGTATTAAAATAAATATTCCTCACTATAATTGCGTGGCCTCGAATTTTTGAATTGATAAGAGCTCATATGCTTACACATCAATCTCCGTGATTGATATTAATAATTTTTTTTAATAACAATCAATAAAAGTGCCGCTGGAAGAAAAGGGCCCAAAGCGCCTGTCTGCGCGCGCAGCCATGAATGAATGAGCCCTGAATGAAGGCGAAAATAACGATTACTATGTGCGAAGAGTCCACCAAGGCGTCGGCAGAATAATAAACTGGCTTTGGCGGAAGCGATGCCAGTGTGGGTGCCATGTACGCTTAAGTTCGCACGTAAAAAACGCAAGAATGTATATATAAACTTATACAATACATAAATGTATACCTTGCCGGGTACCATCAAAGTATTGTAACTAAACAGTTACACAAATAATTTTCGATTTTTATAGCCTTAACTTTGTGGTTGAACATAATTATTATTAATTTTAATTAAACAAATTTTAATTAACCACTTAACTAGTAACTCTACGTCTACCGGTTTCGATACTACCGTATCCTCATCAGGACTGATGCAAACTAACCCCCCATATCAACTAATATTCCCCATTTCGGCGTCCACTTCTCAATTACCCCCACCATAGCTGTAGTCACGCCCTCATTCAAAAATTGATTTGTTTGCTAGAATAGATAATGGATAGTTATCCGTCCTAATGAAGATGCAGTGGTATCGAAACCGGTAGACGTAGAGTTACTAGTTAAGTGGTTAATACAAAGTTGTTTAATTAAAATTAACATAAATAATTGTCCACTGTCAGAACCTTGCGAGGACACCAACACGGTCGTTACTTCTCTCGTTCATTCTATGACATTCTGGGACATACAGCAACACTCTGAAATTAGCTACAACAATCGCGGAACGTTTAGAACAGTCGGGAAGTGACGGGAACGCACTAGTGATGTCTGAAACGATAGAAAAGCCAGCGCGTTTCCTATAAAAGGCGAAGCCGTGTCGCGGCCATTATTGCATATTTTGACGTTTCTACCGATGCGAAAACAGAGTTCCATCGCGCGATGTAAACAAAGGGACAGATAATTAAGTAGAGTGCGATAATGAACAGAATTTTCTCGAATGTGTTACCCAGCGATAATGAAGATTTCATACACGAATGATGAATTGCGAAATAGTGTGAATTAAAGAATAGTGTTAAAATAAATTCGTGTACAGTGACTTTATCAATTTATTAAAATGTTTAATCACTAATTAATAAATCTCTAATTTATTTCCAATATTTTCATTTGTCGCCCAAAGCCACATAAATATTATGGAAGTTCCTTCAAATCATTAAAGATTCAAAGTGGTCTTATTCAGTTGAAGATCGGCTCTTGAAGCACCTCCACAAGACTCAAACGTCAATTTCCATCACAGGTGAATCTGACGCCACCCCAGCCAAGTAATGTGTCGCATCCATCATTTGGGCATCATTCCAGGGTTTCTTCGTCTTAATTGTTTGAATGATTAGTAACTGAGATTTAATGGTTGTCGATGGTTGCCCGTCAAAACTGCGAAAAATTAGTGATAAACCATCGACACAATCAGGTGTTTTCAAGCACAAGAAGCTATGAAAAACGTGGTGGCATAATTTCGCGTGTCCGAAAAGAACACAAGTTTACTGCACAAGACGAAGTTTTTGAAGACACGTGAATGGGAATATCTGCACTCGCACAAGTGGAGTATAAAATTATTAGCGATATATTGACCTCCTAGTACAAATAAAACCACATTTTTTATCTGAGTTTAGAATATCACTGCAAAAAATTGAACATACTACCAAATTTAAAAACACTAAAAAAATACCACAGTGAATTGTGAAAAGTTTCAATATAGTAGTTTTAATTATTTAAGTTAAGTTAATTTAAGTTAAAATTAATTAAGAGTAAAATTAAAATGCACATGTAAACAATGTAATGAAATCCTTGCGTTTAAACTGTTTATACAGTTTTGCAAAATGTAAAAATAAAATGGCAAAAAAAGGCAAAAAAGGCATTAAAAAAGGTACAAATATCAAACAACAATTATTTCTTCGTAACCGGTTTTGACCATCACTAGTATCCGGTCAGGTACAATGTAATCTAGGAAAATTTCTAGGCTATCATATTGAAGTATAATTTGGTAGAAAAATTAAAAAATATGTGTATGTTTTGAGAACATAATTACTGGATTTTTGGTGGATACTGTGGAATTTTTTCCACAGAGGTATAGTTATTAATTAAGATAATTTATGGAAGTCTCACAGAGACGAAACTATTTATATGAGAAGCGTGTATGGAAACGTATTTTATACGATGGCCCAGGCTTACAACCTTCATGAGCTGGCTCAAGTGATCACTCTACACAATGCGACGTTCACCAATTCATCGTAAGAACATCCGCACATTATCAACATTTTGAAAGTTGTATATATGTTGCAAATTGAAAACTTCCATATATTTGAGGATACTATACATGGACATCTGTAGTCTTTTTCATTAAATAGTATAAATAGATTTCGCAGCTGGTAGTGATACCACTATATTTTTAAAAGAAAGATATTTTTAAAATAGAGATGCGAACACAGAATACGTGTCACATCAATATGCTTACTATTTTCAAATTAAGCTAAACGCTTGTGCTATGAACATAGGACTAACTTGCAGGTCTGGAGTGAGATTCGAACCCGCGGAGTTGGTTCACGAGGTGAGATTCCTAACCACAAGACCAACAAGCTCCTCTTTTATTATTTTTTATTTCGTGTTTTAGTTCGTGTTAAATGACTTCGTAAATTTAATAAAATAATTAATCACTAAATAATAAATCACTAATTGATTTCCAGTGTTGTCATTTGCCTCCCGCAGCCACCATACGTGAGAGTAATTAATTAAATTTCGCTACGTTCCAAGACACGACGGTGAATACATTTTATTACATTAGCCTGCCATTGGAATCGGTCTGCGGGCTCTAGCCATTCGCCAGAATCGCCAGATACGCTACGTGCTCGCTTATCGCTTATCTGGACCATGGTCGAGCAACATCAAATATGAGCCGCAAAGCGACCGGCCAACAGCCTGTGTGACTTCACCACTTTTCAACGGCAGTAACCATCCTTCCTCATTTTACTTGAAAATCCAAAAAACACACCATAGAGAAATATGGAATAAACCAGAGATACCATGGCTGTAATAAATGTATATACAGGGTTATTTGTGAAACATTGATAACCTCGCAGGACTATATTCTTGCCTTGATTATGAGTCGAAAATGTTCAAGCTATTATGACCAAATATTAAGTTAAGGAGATATGCGACATCAAAGTTTGCATTTTTTTCAATATTTCTGACTTTTTTTTAAAACGTTGGACTATCATTACAGTACTTTTATCAAATATGAAAAATTCATTTCCTTTAATACAAGTCCAATAAAAAAATAAAAATCTTCGAAATCCAATTAGAAAACATTCCAATTTGAATTTTTTCAAGGTTATAATCATTTTATTTAACTTGTATTGAAACGAATGAATTTTTCGTAATCGATATGAGTTACTGTAATGATAGTTCAACGTTTTGCAAAAAAATAAGTCAGAAATATTTTTAAAAAATGCAAATTTTGATGTCGCATATCTCCTTAACTATTGATATTAGGTCATAATAGCTTCAACATTTTCGACTCATAATCAAGGCAGGAATATAGCACTGAGAGGTTATTAATGTTTTACAAATAACCCTGTATAAATAAAAAAAATACGAAAATAGATTTGGTATTATAAGGGTACATAACCTTCGTGTTTAAACTTTATTATAGACATGAGATATTTGCGTATTGTATTAATAGTACAGCCATTAAGAAATGAAACACAATGGACGGGCGTACATTTCCATGTATGTAATTCATTGACAAGCCGCCGATTTTTACGACATGTTGTTTGACACGTAATGACAATTATTTATAAAGAACATGGTAGCAGCTGTTTTAAATAGCCATGGTCACTAGTGACTGGCATTCAGATTGGAAAATGGTGGTCAGAATTCTTCCTAAATAGGAAAAATTCTAAATTAGTGCATCGAAAATGTAAAAAATCTTTGACATCCTGTTATATTAATGGTTAAGGCTAGACATTCTCTGCAAATGCATATTTCGTTTTTTTTTTTCGAAAATGTAGGTTTTCATTATTGATTTATATCAGAATGTGTATGCTAGCTTTTTAGGACGTTAACTTAGATAGAAGAACCTTTGTTATTATGTAAAAGTAATAAACATAGCATTATTTATAATAATTAAGAAAACATAATCATTAATCGACAGGCCTCGGCCAATAAATTATTTTTCAGTGTCTTAGAAATAATTAATAATTATTTATCTACATTAAATAATCAATATTTTTTTATATGTATGCAGAAAAAGTTCTCTAATGAGTATAATGCTAGAGCATTATGATGATAAAACTGTACTAAAATAATTAAGAAATGTTCAATATAAATAAAGTTATAAATTTAAAAAACTTGCAATAAGTTTTAATGTTTTTTGATGATTTTAAAATGCTTTTTATTCGTATAAAGATATGATTTTAAAATATAAATTGTATTTACGCCCACACTTTTTAAAAGTTAGATTATAAATTAGAAATAATTAATTATTATTTTTATTTATTTATTTATTATAAATACGCCACAGTACTTAATTTCATGAATACAAAAATAAATTCATAATAATAGCGTTTTACTCGCCATAAAAGAGCTGACGCTCGTGCTTATTTATTAAAAATGAAATTTCCAAAAGTATGAAATGTGTCAAAAAATGACGTACGAATATATTAATATTTAATAAAATTAAATTGATAAATAAATGTTAAATATATTGTATATTTTATATAAAAGCGTTAACAGAGATGTCGTTGCTGCACTCGGTACTGGTTTGGAGTTGTTCACTTTGTAAACGAAGCAAAGCTAGAAATGGTTGTAGAAACCGCCACCAGAGTCGCTTTACGGATCTAGCGGTGAACGGAAGTCCTCACCGACACTCTGTCTTCGGCTTCGACATTGCGGTCTGTCTGGACTGTCTACAAGTCCGTAAAACATAGCTATTTACTTTACGGGAGCTCTCGCAAACCTTACAACTATCACGGCGAAGTGCACTGTTTATTCGGACCCACTATAGACCAGACCTAGAAATCTAAGTCATCGGGGAAGATGCGTTCGATTAGATGTGAAGAATTTTCCACTGGGAGGTCAAAACGTATCAAGAACACTCACAAAGGAAAGTAATAGATATATAAACGAAAAATATATAAGAATATTTTGAGTATGTCCAAATTTTTCAGAACAGAACTGAATTGTTTGTCACAGGGACATCAAGTGATCACCTAAGCCAACCGTACGATAGGTCGTAAGTCCTATGGCCACCCAAAAAAAGTCTTCTATACCTACTCTCTCTTGAAAAAAAAATACAGTTTCGTCTCTGTGAAACATTTATAATATACATTAATTGAAAAATATATAAATGAAAAATGTCAAATTAGACCTAAATATCTAAGTTATCAGGGAAGATGCGGTCGATTAGATGTGAAGAATTTTCCACAGGGAGGTCTAAACGTATCAAGAACACTCACAAAAGAAAGTAATAGAAAGACGAATTAAAGTCCAAATTTATGTCAAAATCATCCAAGGGTGGAATTTTAATGAACCAAAAGGTTAGACTAAACTGTGTACAGATTTCTACCGCGAAAACTGCATGTATTTTATAAACGCGGGTAATAATATCGTGTTTGAAACTTCATGTCTTCGAGCGAGTCTCGCTGAAAGGAAACGCAAGATTAATGGAGAGATTTTGTTATGAAAACAATATTCCACACGAGAAGGAAGGTTATTTATTACTGGGGCGGGGGTGGGCGGGTGGCGCCGCCGCTGCGTCGCTGCGGGGATGGGCGAAGTTTTTCAATGAATACATTGAAAGCCTTACGGCGGTGCATCGCGGTTACACCCTGCTGGCTCGTGATGTGGAACTAACGAGACACTACTTGTAATAAACATGGAAGAGGCTGTGCCTTGTCTTAGGAAGGCGTGCATCTTCAGACACCACGAGCAGGAGATGGATGGATGGTAGGAAGAACTTAATCATTTATGAAACAACGAGAAAAACTCTAATATAGAGGGCTAACTAAAGTGTAATCCATAATCTGATAAGTGTTGCATCGATGTATGGAAGTGAAACCTAAAGCAAGTAAAAGAAGCCAGAAAGACTTTTTACCTAATTTATCTTTGTCTTACTCTCAATGAGAGCAGTCTTGATCATGGAACTGCGGCTGATTGCAGATGAACTTTTTTGGTCCAGGTTGTTTCTTAGTCATTCCAGCATTGGACTGTTTTTTCCGCATTCTTTTGGATTGACAATTTTTCCATTATGTCCTCTGGTTACATGGCCAAAATGTCAAAGAATTCGGTCCCGTAATTTTATTAATAAATAATTATTTATTCATAAAAAGAAAACACACGCAAATGGTCCCTTCATCAGGAAGCAGTGCTTCCTAAACACTTTGTATTTCGAAGAAGGGACAATTGTCCCCGAATCATGGTGATTAATCAATGAATAATGGTTTTAAATAAAGTTTTCTTTGTATTCAATATTTTTGATGGAAATATTGTTAATGTTGAGAATTTTATGCGAATTTTTAAAGCCCATGAGACGGCGAAAGCAATTTAAGATAAATTTCAGCGCGCATAATTATGAATATAAAGCTGTGAAAACTTAATGAACCCGTTTTAGCAGTTTTCGAGCTGTAGCCAGTCCCGCACAACCAGACGGTGCAGTGCTAATAAACTATGCAGCTAAAGACATAAATTTCAGCGAAAGGCTATCATTACAGTATCGGTGTTGTGTGGATGGAGTAATAAAATACCCCGGCCGGGGGATGCTTGCGGGGATTAAACTACCCTCTGGCTAATAATGAACTGGATATAATAATTCATATCGGGCGGCGCGCTGGCACAATGGTTACCGACGGGGCACACGGATGTTGACAGCGCCGCCTGTCGACACAAATAATACTTTCGCAGGTATCACGGTGACTCTCGCACCTGCATCACTGCGCCAGTACTCGTGCAATGCACCTCGAAATGCAACGCGGTGATGCACCATCAAAATTAAAACATTTGATGGCGCGTTCCCTGCCGATAAAATGTGGTTATCAGTCGTTAAAAGCGGGAGAGAATAGCGACATTTTGGATACATCTGGTATTCTGATGTGGCGAGATTTTTGACGTAAATATGTGTTTAAAATGCTGCGTTAAAAATTTTACCGATTTTCATGGTTCAGAATCATTTGGTTAGAGTTTTGGAATATTCTGCAGAGTCCATCCTCATGGCCGATGAGTTAAAACGTCTGCCAGAAAATTCGTATACGCACGGTACAATATCTCAGAAAACTTAAACCAGAAGATGGAGAAGCGTGTGTTAGAAAATCTGACCGTTGCGAAAATAGTGTCACTTTAGTGTTGGAGCACCTAATAAACTGAACTCTCACAAATCACACAAAAAATAAACTTTCTTTATGTCCACGTCGATCGGACACTTAAATGAATACTCTACATCCAATTATGGCAGAAGTGCCTTTTTTATCTTTATCTAAAATATCTCAGAATGAGACTAAGTAAAAACTAACTTTTCTCCATTGGTCGGTTTCCTCACTATCTCACTACGGGTCTTAACCTGCTGACGCCTTTGACGATTTTCCTCCAACTTTCTCTGCAATCCGCAGTTAGCAGATAACCAGTACTGTCTGTGATTTGATGGGTTCATGGAGTTAGAATTGAAGATTGACTTCTTTTTCAATACCTGTTTTTCCGGGTTACTACATTCTGTGCGGTAATTAACTAGTAACCCATCAAAAATGACGGGATACGTCAGTTCCTAAAAAAAGGAATTTTTTATTTATAAGAAAAAAAAGTTTTTATGAAAGAAGATATAGGAAGTTAGGACAGAAAGACACACAACTAAAATATTATTATTGGGATGGAATTGGGATTATGGAGAACAACAATAGAGACCTAACAAGAGACTGGCGCGTGCAAGTAAAAAAGTAAAAACGTGTCTTTTTATATGGAAGTCGGCTTATATTGTATACGGAATGTGATAAATATTGATAAATGATACGCCAACAATGATACGTCCTTTTCCAGGACAGGCTCAGGACTCAAAGTACCCCCCAAGGAAATCATTTGTAAATACCGTGACGCACAAGATTACTCAATTTTCAAAACAGGTTCACCTAATTGTATGTATTATGTATCTTTTTCCTATTTTCAACTATTTTAACATTATATAATTAATAGAAATAAACTTTGTTTTCACCACTTTTGTATTGAAAATATCAACACGTTTCAGAGCCCATGGCACTTTCGTCAGGATACAGTTGTATCCTAACAAAATTAATTTTAAAAATCGTAGTATAGAAAATCAAAATATTAAAAAGTTATATATGGAAAATTAATGATAATACTTACTTACTTAGCATCACGCCGTTTCCCCGTGGGGGTAGGCAGAGAGGATAGAGCGCCATACTCTTCTGTCCTGACATACAACTTTCGCTTCGTCTACATTCATACATCTTCGCATGCAAGCTCGACGGTTGTTCAGGCTTCTAACAGGACCATCTTCCAGTATCTGGTTAATCTGGTCATGCCACGTCTTCCGTGGTCGCCCTCTCTTTCTGGCGCCGTCAACACTTGCATCATATATCTTTCTTACCATTCTTTCCTCATTCATTCGCTCAACGTGCCCAAACCACCTGAGTGACCCTATTTTTATTCTCTGTATTATGCTACGATCAGCTTTACATTCATTCCTAATATCTTCATTCTTTACTCTATCATACATGGATTTACCACACATACGTCTAAGGGACCTCATCTCCACTGCATTCAATCTACTTTCGTTCCTCTTCTGCCAGCTCCAGGCTTCACTTCCATACATTAGTGTCGGTACCAGAACTCCATTATGTACCGCCAGTTTTGCCTCGGTAGACATATTTCTATTAGAAATTATTGCATTCAAAGCACCGTTCACCCTATTCCCGGCAGTCACTCTCCTCTCTATATCTTTCTCAACATTCCCTCTTCTATCGAACATACTTCCCAAGTACACAAACTCATCTACTTGTTCCAAACATTCATTGCCTACTAGTATTTCACACGTTGTCTTACTTTCCTCCTTCTCGAATACCATTACTTTTGACTTCTTTACATTCATAATAAGGTCACTTTCCTTGCATATATCATACATCCTGCTAACTAGACTTTAATGATAATAAAGTACCTAATTAACATGAAAATAAATTTAAATGATATCCATTTATAAAAAGGGCTTCATTCTGTTTTTTAAGAAAAAGTATTATAACTTTCTTCAAATGTAAACAAAAGATTTTAGCATTAGACAAAATAGTCGTTTTTTTATATTATACTATTTTACATTTTTAATTTATTTCTTATTTTGTACATTTTATGTGTGTTACATTGATATATTATTTATTAACGAATTGAATTGAATCACACTACTGGACCCAACGGATGAACCTGTCTCCTTTCCTACCACAGACCACGGCCTAGCTAAGGAGACAGGGAACATCTTTTATATTATGTATAACAAACATTAATAAATAATTAAAAACACTAAATGTAAACATATAGCTATTCAATGTATGTATAAATAATCAACGCTTAATTATAATATGAATGTGTATGCTAATTCTGTTCTGTTCAATTAAATAAATAAATAAATATACTATCACCTCCGCTATCATCTAATTTCCTCTATATTTTTGGACAATGTAAAAAAAATTCTTTTAAACATAGCACATATTAAAGGAAAATTAAACTTTTTTACATTATCCGAAAATATAGAGTAAATTGGATGGTTTGAGAAACTAAAACAAGAATCGAATTTTTGCAGATTCGACAGTATACGTAGGGATCGTCGATATATTTGTATCTATAATATTTCTTTAAAAAGATCGCCCTTTACGTTCAAATAATTTTCATCAGCTTTCTCTAACACCACATTTTAAAGGTTTTTTGTCTTCATGACCGAAACATATATATTCCTTCACAAGATGTTAACTAATTGCATTTATTTTAAATTTAACACAAAATGGATTCAAAAATGCCCGGATCGGCCACAGCAATAATTTATTCAACTGATTAAACACATCAAGAGTTTCATTAGTGAGTAAGATTTATTGGCGCGATGGGTCGTGTGATAATTGCTGAAATCGTTAATTATACCAAATGCCGACGAAAGAACTCATTTAGAGTTTCCGCGTTTCGAAAATGGCCAAAATAAATAAAATACCGCGGCAGATGTTAAATGAAAAACAAACATGCACTCGTGCGTTTATTTCAATAACCCGTGTAATTGAAATCGGAGTTCGGTTGATAAACATAAACGTACACTGAAACAACGTTAATTGCAAATTTATTTGGGATAGTCACAATAAGTCAGAGAACAAAGCTTCTTTCTGCAGGCAGCAGTTTAAATGATCCAGAACCGCAAAACTAGCTGAAGAAGAATTAAATAGATGATTCTTTGCTTCGGGGCTAAATTTGTTATATCTCCAATGTGTCAATTGAGTTCTTCTTTACGGCTCGATATTAGCATGCACATTAAATTGTTAAACTCTTATTTGTTTAGATTTAATAGTTTATAAATGACACAACAACAGAAATAATGTACACTAAAAACACACTACAAGGTAATGTAGATTTTATAATGTGGATAGCGTTAAATTTTATAGGTCTAGTCTAATATAATAAATAAAAGTGGAATACTAGGTGGTGAATAAGGGAATATCACCCTCATTAATAAAAACTATTGAAGATTTGAACACCAATAGCAAAACAAAAATTAAAGTGGATGGTGAAATTTCCAGGGATATACTGACGATGACCGGAATCAGACAGGGTGATAGTCTTAGTCCATTTTTGTTCAATTTGATTCTGGACGAAATAATAGAGGAAGTGACAGCTCTTGAACTCAGGTACAGAATGGGGGATAAAATCATTAAAGTGTTACGCTGACGATGCTACTATACTGGCCGAAAACGAAGATGACTTACAGAGAATGCTTTTAAAGTTCCATCTTGCATGCAGGAAGTACAACATGATCATTTCAGTCGAGAAAACTAAGTGTCTTATAATATCTAGACAACATTAGATGTAAACTGGTCGTAGAAAATAAACCCATAGAACAGGTTATGAAATTTAAGTACCTTGGGGTGGACATATTAAGCTACAGCGATCTGTATAACGAAGTCAAAGAGCAAAACACTGCATGGGCTAACAAGCATATTATGCTTTATGCTTATAGACGCTGTATGGGCCAATAAGCATATGCTAATGGAAAGCAAAGTCAGAATATATAAAACATGCATGTATCATGACATCGGTATCGAAGCAAGAGCGGGCACGGTAAGATCTAAACACCTTATCAGAACTACAGAGATGAAGACTCTAAGACCCTTTGTGGGCAAGACCCTCAGAGACAGAGTACCCAATGCAGAAATCCGCAGAACCTGCGACATGTAAGACATTGTTAGATGGAGCAGGCAGAGAAGGCGTTTCTGGAGGGACCATATCGAGAGAATAGACCAGACGAGACTTCCCAGAGCCGTGATGCGCGGGATTCCAAAGGGGCACCGATCGCCAGGGAGACCACCAAAGAGATGGAAAGAGGGCTGGATATCCTCGTCTCAAGACCAGGAACTGAGCTGTGAATACAGATCAAGATCTAACAAAAGAAGAAGAAGAGGAAGGTATGATGAGTGTCACAAACATAACACATAAACACAAGCCGAAGAAAAGGTAATTGAGATGGTATAGTCACGTTGGAACTACAGCTCCAGGTTAACTATTATCATATTGTTAAACAGGCTGGGCCAACTCAAACCAGAAGATTCTCATTGGCCGTGAAAACTAAAGAACATTTTAACAATATGTTGTTTTTAGCCAATAAAATTTTTTCGAAAGGTACGTTAAAAATAACGTATGAATAACATATAATTTACATACATTGTATTTTATTTCCACCTTTACGAGTTAAGCGAGCGTTCTCATGTTTTCCTCTCAACTTATAGACTGTGGTGTCGAATGATCATTTAAGTAAACCGCTTTCCATTTAAGAAAGACGATCGAATTAGTATGTGTAATCCGTAAGTACGAGGCGCGTTGTTTCGTTATGTTGGTGTTTATACCCGTAAAAACCAACACTACGAACAATATGCGTCGTACGCACAGCTTACACATACTGATTCGATTGTCTTTCTTACATGGAAAGACCTACACAAAATGTTGATTTTTATGAGTGAAAAATTAATGCACTGATTTCTATTTTTTTCTTATTATCGCTGATATTTATCTTTAACCACTATCAAATCAGAATTTGAGATATTATTGGAAAATCGTATTATTTTAGAAGTGGTAGGCATCAGTGGAAGCTAGGTGGAAGTCTATCATAATTTTATATATTAAACTGGATTTATGGATATATTTTATGAACATTTTCAAAAATTATTTTTTATCACATTTATTATTACATTTGCAGCTGAGAGGTGTTACGAAAGCAAGTAAAGAATACTGCACTAAAATATTCTAAAGTACTTACTCATTTATCGATCAGACTGTAATCATCAATGTTCAGGGAACTTACCTGAAACAAAAAAAAAACAATGTAAGTATAGAATTTTTTTACACGTCTTAAAAATATCTAAATATTTACTATCGAATAATCCATTCAACCCAGAAAGTACCTATCTGAAAAAGTAAATATTCGATAAAAATATTATCAGTAATAAAATTTCGCGTTAGAAATACACGTTTGTAAAGTAGTATCTACTAAATAGTTTTATGGCCTCGTGGGCCATTGGGAGTCTTCATCCGATGTATATATAATTGAACACCAGGCTATATTTTGTTATGAGCCATCACACTCTATACGGAGACTGGAATATGGAGCACCTCTAGATCTCTTCACCTTAATCTGGGTCTGCTAAGAAGTCGTTTTTGGGATCCTTAGGGATCCTTTAATGAATATTGCTCCAGGCACTTCAATAATTTTAACTGAGCAAATACAGTCTGGTGCAAGGATTCATTTGAAGGTAATTTTCATGAAGATGTTCAAATTATTTGCATTTGCGCGCTTTTGCACAACATGTATAAGAAGAAGAATGGGGAGATGCAGTAGAACTTTAACAGTCAGATTTTTTAAAACTAGAAAGAGTGAAATAGGAAAATAGGGAGGAATGACAGGAGAGGGATGTGTGGAAGGGCGTGAATACGATACGAATGGACTATATTCATGATAGGAAAGGAAATACGGATGACAGCCGAACTCGTGATTGACAATTTTAATCCTATCTTTTAGTGTGACTCCTGCCAACCATCTAAGCATTTGAATTTCTGCTGCTTCAAGTTGCTTAGATAGGAGTTGAACATAGTTCAGCATTCGAAGCCAAACATTATCGCGGGTCTAATATCATCCAGGCACAGCAACCTGGATGTATTCTTTATAACACAAAATGAGATCAAAAACCAAATATTGATAAATTTGGCTGACGGTCGACTGAATGCGTAATACACGTACATCATAAATAAAATTATATTCCAGCGAGAACAAATACTTGTATACACACGACGTTGTCCGTAGAACCTACTCACTCTTTGTATAACTTGTTAATCTATAACACATTCCTAAACTGTATTTGTTGATTTGCGACATTATATATAATTTCTTTTGTGATAAAGAAATTATTTCTTATTCATAAAAACATTATTTTTAGTATTTTTTAAAATTAAGAGTACTTATAATTTTTTTATTATATAGTCATTCATCTGCTATAGCTAGACTGCATTCAAAAGAATGTGCGCAAAAATATGTTTGTTATTACGATGCAAAAAATGAACACAAAAGAAGTTTTTCTAGTAAGTAAGTAACCTTTTTTAAACTAAAAAATGTATATTTATTTAGAATATCATATTGAGGCTTGTAATACGGGCTTTCCAGGCAACTTTACCCCGCTTTCTTCTTGCCGGACAAAGCTAGGGAATGGTCTTTTGATTGTGGTCGACCTATAGAGACTAAAATTTGAATTTGTAGAACAATATATACAACATGATATATATAAATGACAGGATAAAATCAAAATTTTATATAAAGAAGATGTAAGAATAATAATGTTAAAATATTGATGTGACACATATTCCGTGCATTTATTTCTGTATGAAAAATGTAAAGCCGAACTTTCCAAATTATACTTAGTCGCATTCTAGGATCCTGAGAATTAAATATTTATACAAGTTTCTCCCAAGACCTATACCAAACAAAAACATCACCTTTTGCTATTAACCACTCTGTGTTTTGATGTATTCGAACTAACGCTACCAAGACGCCATACTAGACGGCGCTGTTTTCACAGCCTTAACTTGTGACCGAAACGACGTTAACGAATCTAACGCTACCAAATGGCGCTGTTTACACAAATTTACCACGATTTTGCGATAATTTTATTTGTTGTGAAAGTTAAATTATAATTGACCTTTCGTGAATAATTGAACAAAATTAAGTAAAATTGAAATAGTTTGAAATCATAGATTAAGAGAAACGGCGAGGTATTCTAAATTTTAATGCGTGTTAATGTAAAAAATAATGTGTTTATATTTCAGATTGATTTATATATCTTTTTTGGTTGTTACTTATTAATGTTTAACCAATAAATAAAACATGCAAAGCTGAAATTCTGATTCTAGCTAGATTACTGATGATTTTCAAAATATAAATTATTCAGTTTTTTATTACGGGTTTTGAAAGAGTTCTATTTTGGCTCGCGTACAAATAATTATCCGAGTTATGTTGACGTTCCGGAAGCGCAAAGCTCGAGCTCAAAGGGCGCACGATAAAATCCCTGAAATGCCGTGTCCATTGTTTGCACCGTAAGCACTGCTCGTAATCCATTAAACTGGCTGCAGTAAAAACGGGATCGGGAATAAACTGAAACGGATGTGCGGCGGCCATTTTGAACATTTCATAATTCCCGCCTAATCCGACGGTAATGCGCGCCGGAAAAGTTACGCCGGGGCGCGATACGCACGAAGCATTAAATAAAATGCATAATATTATACACATTAATGATGCAGATACGTGTTAAGACCAAAACGTAAAAGGGTTACTTTAATGCATTGTCACGGCATGGAAAGCAAAAGGAATAGCGCACTGTCCGAATTCCTTGTAATACGTCACAACGCTATCGTAGGATCAAAAACGGCCTATTGCAATCTAGAGTGATCTACAACATTCGGAAAACGTGTAGAAACAACTGGTACAACCAAGAAGAAACGAGAACCTTCTCATAAAAACTAGAATAATTTATTCAGTACGAAGTTCGATTCAGTGCGAAGTACGCGTGAGACGCGAGACGACGCCCAGGGTGGCCAGTCGTGAATTGCGAAGCAACAGATATCGAGCGAAATACCTAACTGGCGTTGAAAATAAGCGATAAATACTGCGTGCCAGATTTGAATGTTTTACAAGTGATAAATATTTGTTACCCAGCGATAATAAAGTGATCATATACGAGTGATATTTTGCAAAATAGTGTAGGTTGAAGAAAAACGTTATGTTTAATTTGCGTTAAGTGACTTTGTACATTGAATAATTAATTAATAAATCGCTAATTAAAATCCAGAGTTTTCATTCATTCCTCCTGCAGCCACGTGACGTCACCCTAACATTGATGTAATACTATGTTTTTTCGGGCCACACTAGGCGCCATGGTAAACGAGAAGCAATGAAGCATTGAAACGAGAAACATTAATATTATTTTTAACCTATAATTTGGAACTAATTGGGATAATTATGACCAAATTTGTAGAATTATACTCTTCAGATAAGAGTAGAAGCCAGCTACCGCCAGACTTACGTAATAGTATCTAACCTTTTTCTTTGGATGCACACTATAGTACATAAGAAGGTCTGGATAATATGAGATTTGCAGTGATAGCTTGGCATGTGATAGTTAATCAAACATAAAATTTCGTTGTCTGTCCGTTCGTCTGTCAGTCTGTCTGTCAGTCTATCTCCGTAACTTTGTGTAACGTCCGTAATTGCGTTCGAATTCACGCCTAAAAAAATTAAATTAAACTGCCGGGGATGGAACCCCTGGCCAGCAAACCCAAGACGGCCGCTCAACGCATATTGATACGGCCGCCTCTTCATGACGTTTCGTCATTTTTGACGGGTCGCAGCTAGTATAATATTATCAGCAATGCCTCGAAATACGATCATGAACTACCAAACAACATAAAGCAATCCAAAACGATGAACTCGTTAAAATAAACTACAAATATATGTTGAGAACTTCACTAATGTATAAATTAAAGTGCACAGTGCAACAATTGCATATAACATAGTCATGAATTATCCGATAACACTCACAATTATCGAAATTTCATAACGATTAATATAAATATTAGCTGTGCTGTAACAGTGCAACTGGCTTGGCTGAAAGGGGTAAAAGTTTATATCCGTTAAAAATAAAAGCCCATTTGTGTCACATTTCGCTGTTGGTACACCTGGGCATAATATTCCCAAAATAGAACGATTGTAATTAAGAATATTGTTATGTTATCGATCAAAGTGTTTTATGAAGAATATTTCGCCACGTACGAGGTTTGGAGAAAAGTTTTTTTCTAAAAAATTAATTATATTTAGTCATCATCTCAAACTAGTCCCAATCAGATGTAAAGCTCTTGCTCCAGTACTTTTTACAATCTTCTAAACGTTTCTGTAACGAAATTTTTGATATGGCGTTTGGCTCCTTCAGCGATTCTGTCTTTATCTTCTCAATGTTGGCAAAACGACATCCTTTCATGTTTTTTTTTCTTCTTCAGGAATAGAAAAAAATCGCAGGGAGGCATGTCCGACGAATATGGAAGCAGAGGCAATAAAACGGTCTTGTTGTTGGTCATAAATTTAATTTTTTCAAAATCACCAAAACACAGCCAACAATAAAAGAAGTGTTAAATATGGCTACTAATCTCAAGATACGGCAGGGACAGGTGTATAAATACAACAACAAAAATTTGTTATAATTAGACTTATTTCGCGTATTTTTTCTTCAAACATCGTATATTCGACTTTTCTCACTGTAGGATCCATCATCATGGTGTATACCTACAGCTGAAAACATGACGCTGTACCTGAGGGAATATTAAAAGGTATTTTACGATGCATGTAGTATTTAAATCACCTTTTATGTTTCTTTTGTTAGATGACGCGCTGTTTTTGAAAATTCTTGCAACAAATTAAAATCCACCGCATTTAATTACAGTAAAACCTCGATATAACGGACCTCTATTTAATGGACTTTGGATATAACGGACAAAAAATCCGGTCAGATGTAAAAAAATTAAAAATGTCCTGTTAATATTATACATGCTTAAATTCAAGTGTTGCCGCATGTAAATAATTTTTAGCGGTCATGATAATCACGTCATAGGTCTAGCACTAGAATTTGTGACATAATGCCGTCGTGCTTGTAGACTGCACCTAGCCAGAGCTATACATAGTATATTAGGGGATTCCCTGATATAATTACGCGTAGGTTTCTACGGGTGTTTGCCACGCTGGCCGGGGATTCACGCAACTCTACAGCAGTTTGACTTGTTTACTCGAAGTGAATGAACGCATTTAGTGTACTCCAGTAAATAAATTAAAATTTTCACAACCCTACCCTTTAAATATAGACAAACGGAAAAAATCAATCTAATTATCAATCAAAAACTAGAAATTATACAAAAGTTGGAGTCTGGAATGTCTGCGTCTCGTATATGTGAACAATATGGCAAAAAACAGCAAACTTCAAAAGTGCAAACAAAACTTGAATCTTTTTTCAAAGCAGGATTACCGAAAGCAAGCGCTCAAACAGCAACGTCACTTCACCACGAATGTCCGAAGATAATTAAATAGAATTTTGTTAGTGTTTGGTATTTTTAATTACTCCCTTTATATTAACTCGTGGCGTCTGCTTGCTTGATTGCTTGCCGGCTTGCCGTCAAAAAAAACTTTGGATCGATTTTTAACCCTTTTCCCGTGATCCAATCGAGCTGGCAAGTAGACTCGTGGCGACGATCAAGAAGATCTATCAAATTTTCGTTAAAAAAATTCATAATTATAGTAAAATTTCGGATTTTTAGAAATTTTATTGGTTTTTTCAAATTGGAATCATTAGAAAAGTTTGATTAGCAACGGCGCGGCGGCCCGATAAAGTCGCGGAATATTTTCTAAATTTGAATTACTCTGTCGGTATACATAATAGGTACTTCACTACGAATGTCGAAAATCTAAATTGACTGACAAATGTTTTTAGAATTTAATCTTCAAAGCATGAAGTGTCTTATCAAAGCTCAAAACATCTGACATTTTAGAAATATATTAAATTACTGTAAGTTTAGTGTTATGTTATATGTTTTAATTCGTCTTTAATTGTTGTTATATTTTACAAAGAAAGGAAGTATAATAAAAACTTGGTTTTTATGGGTTACTTTTTTTATATCTAAATACATTGTACATATTTTCAAAAAAAGTTTTTTGATATATTTTAAACCTGTTTTTATATAACGAACTTTCGGCTTTAACGGACACCCCGTCCCCCAGTTAGTCCGTTATATCGAGGTTTTACTGTATTCTTATTAAAATGCCATACTCAACAATTTGCCTGGCCAACGAGCCGAAATACTAGTTTAGATAATAATCCTCTAAATGTTGCGATGGGCATATCCTGATAATAGTTGAAACAATTCGAAAACGACGCTATTCCAGAAATACCACCAACTTTCTCCGTATCAGTAAATCGTGCTCCAAGTCCAGCGAGAGGATTTATTGGACACGTAAATCACGCGGCGGGAAATTCCGGAATAGCCTCCACAAGACACCCGAAACTGGTCAACATTTCAATGAAATTAAAGAAAAATACACTATCGTTTGGCCATTTTATTAAGAAGCGTATTGAAATCGTCTTTACGATATGCCGACTGTCATTGCGCGCGAGACAAGTGCGCGCCGACAATTACTCATCAACAATAAGGTGCAGAAAAAAAATACAAAATTAACAAGCTTTATTTATAACCTAAACTAACCTGCAGCCCACCAATAATTGTGAAAATTTTGTGAAATAATCCATGAAAAATCTTCTGCGTACAGTTTTCTGGGATATTCTGCCGTGTAGGTATATTTGACCTCTCTGACCGACGTTTCGGATCCCATTGTAGGGACTATCATCAGGGCTGATGTATGTCTTTATATAGTGTGTTCTACTTTCATAACGACATACACACACTACATAAAGATATACACACCCTGCTTTCGACATGGTACTGCAATCCAGTACTTAACCAAACACAAACTTGGACATACCCTGACTTTGGTACGGTATTGCAAGGCAATACTTAACCTACACTTCAACACACACTCATCACATCAGTCCTGATGATGGACCCTGCAATGCGATTCGAAACGTCGGTCAGAGAGGTCACATATACACGGCAGAATATCCCAGAAAACTACACACAGAAGATTCTGAACGGCCGTGAAAACCTGAGAACATTTTTAATCCATGAAAAAGTTTATCTTCAACGATGGAACACATCCGAGAAAAAACTTTGTTGAAAAACATTAAATTTCTAAAGAGCGTATTGAAATCATCTTCAGAGCGAGGCATGCAGAAAATTATTGCGCGCAGGACAGCTACGCGCCGACAATTAATCGCCAATAATAGCGCGCAGAGTAAAACTACAAAATTAAAAATAAGTATAAAATAGGAACGTATCCTAATCTAACATATAGTCCAATAAAGCGGTGAAAATATTGTGAAACAATGCATAACATCATCGTCAACAATGTAACACACAAAAAAGTTTTGAACAAATTTTTATCAATCAATTAGAAAAGTGCTGATCGAGGCTAAATTTCAACTCCCAACCAATATTTGCCATCTTCTTGCTACGAACTCACCTAATCTGATAGCGATAATATCAAAATTCTTGTTAGTAAATGACATAAATATATAATTAATCATAGTCTTTCTTAGCAACATCTCACATATAACTTTTAAAATGGCACAAATCGCTCTTTAAGGGCGGATTGCCTAATTTTAAGAAGGAGACGAAGAAGAATTAGAAAAGACACACAGAAAAATCAAATTAACGAAAAAATATTTTAGCTTCTGCCGGGATTCGAACCAACGATTCCATTCTATCCGGGGATGGCGTGTTATACAATTTCACTACGGCAGCTTGGTAAGTTAAAGAAATTTTTTCGACCTTCTATGTAGTGTGTCTCTTTGTAGTTGATTAACATTTTTATTCCATTTTTAAAGCAATCTTTCTTATCCATTTACCCTACTTCCTAATTACTAAACATCGGAAACTGTTTTAGATCCAGAATATTTTTCCATACCAAACATAATAATTTTGTTGTCTGTCTGTCCGTCCATCCGAACTTCGTGTAACGTTAATAATTTCGTTCAATTTCACGGCTAAAAAAGCAAATTAAATGGCTGGAGGTAGGGTGCGAACTACGGCCGCGCGAATGCTGGCGCAGGACGCTATCGTTCCGTCGTTTTTGCCGGGTAAAAACTAGTAATTGAATAAAAACCCCCATTGCGCTAAAATGATTTGATTCGAATATTAACAAAATCAAATCGTAGTTTTTTTAAATAATTATGTTATTATTAACTTTTAAGCTTTGTGAGACATTCTTAAATGAAATAGGTACATGGGAATAATCTCCACATTTACTTTTGAATTGCGTGCTAATATCGGTGAGCAGTTGTCCTTCGTCTTCACTGCTCCTTTAGTCATCTTCTTGTGTTATATTTAAAAAAAAAAGTGTTACTTTCAGTGCAATGCTTGCCGTACATCATTGTTCTGGGCCCAAGCACAGAATTTATTACGTTAATACAAACATTACAGTCATCAATAGCGTAGAACTGTTATTTCCTCTGCTATTCATTTCCAGTTCATGAATCGACTGTATGATATGTATACTTGTTTTTCCTTCTCTTTTCGTATATACTTCTTCGTATTATAATATCATTATCGTTACCTTGAGTGCCTCTACTTTGACTGTGGCATAGCGAGGAAACTGCTTTAGCATTTAAACAATGCCATTCTGGACGGCGAAAGTGTACTCCACTATTGCTCATAGACTGGTGGGTCCCACTTCGCTGTGCTTGGTTACACAACTCAACCCCTCAGCTTGGCTCTTCCAACACTTCATCATTGTTCATCAGACATTGACCACATTCAAACGTTTTCTTCGTTGGTCGTTCTGTATTGAAATCTTAGTAATTTTGATAACATAATGATATCAGATATTGTAGTTTATTTACGGTTATGGATGGACATTCGAAATTATTATTATTGGGGATTAGTATCAACTTTTTCTCAGCTACTAACTATTTCTTTAATTCCCCACTGCAAAGGCTTCCTAGACTAGCAAACAGATACGAGCAACTGGACGTCTTTGCCAATATCTGTATATTATTCAAACGTATAACTTTTATTTCATTTGATGTAAATAATGTAACATTTGATGTGATGTTTTATTTTTCTTTATACATCACTTTATTAATTGTTTTTGATAGAATTATACCTTATCCCCTATTTTTATTATTACCTATCAATCTAAACATGTTTATATACATTGTTTCTTTAATGGTAAGTTGTACCGTGTATTAATTGAATAAATAAATAAATAAATATATTAAAATGTGTATTGAAAGATTACTAGTATTTGTCGAATTGGACTTAAATAATTGATTTGTATTTGTATGTATATTTTTTATTCAATTATGAATTTCAAAGCTTGTGCTATATCTTTTCACTCTATATTATTACTTTTTTGTTTTTGAATTTCTATTATATTATGTTTTTCTAATGCTTCTGCTTTTTATATACTTGCTTTTTACTTTATATTATATTTATCTTTATATATTTGTATCTGTATTTAAAGTATTTTATTTCCACTTTATGTCATTATTATGTTTACATGTTAATATTATTTTTTCTTTAAACTATACAGGGTTATTTGAAAAACATTAAAAACTTCGCAGGACTATATTCCTGCCTTTATCATGAGTCGAAAATGTTCAAGCTATTATGACCTAATATCAATAGTTATGGACATGTGCGACATCAAAGATTGCATTTTTTTGTCAATATTTCTTACTTATTTTTTGTGAAACGTTGGAATATCATTACGGTAATCTACATCAAATATGAAAAGTTTATTCCCTTTAATACAGGTCGAATAAAACAATAAAAACCTCCAAATTCCAATTGGAAAACATTCCAATTGGAAAATTTTCAGGGTTTTTATCATTTAATTTAACTTGTATTGAAACGGGTGAATTTTTCGATATAAGTTACTGTAATGATAGTCCAACGTTTTACTAAAAATTAGTCAGAAATATTGAAAAAAAATGTAAGCTTTGATGTCGCATATCTTCTTAACTAATGGTCGACTCATAATCGAGGCAGGAATACAGTCCTGCGAGGTTATTAATGTTTTCCAAATAACCCTGTATATTCTGTTAATGTACACTTTACCTATCTGTTATTAAAGCCCTATAGGGCGTTAATTAATAAATAAATAAATAAAAAACTTCAATACACTGAATTAAAAAAATAGACATGCACAACGAGCAATGCATCGCGCCACGTGATGAATGAGTGATCCCCATCACACGTGCGCACGTGCGCAGGTGAGCGACGAACTCCCCGATAAATGATGTCCATTGTCCGCTCACACTAGCAGATTTGTTATTTCCAATCCATATGATTCGGATTTATTGCAGCGGACCGCTTGCCCAGCATAATAAATTATTGCCCGCCGCCGCTTTACGATTCATACAACGCTCCCAGTCTTGTACAGCAATCCAAGGAATTTTTGCTTCTGCCGCACAAATCAGTTGTCTGCTATGCTCATTCAAAGCATGGAGTGGAATTAGTATTGCAGCAAATCATGACATAAAGACTGCCAAAGAATGGTTCTATGACAATCTCCTGTCGCTTAATTCAGAAAAAAACATTCATTAATTTTTAACATTAGGGAAGCGGTGAATAATACAGCACCTCTAACAAATAACCAAATCAATTTTCCATACGGCCCTTTGGTCAATTTAACTTTTACAAAAGATTTGGTAACACCCACATTAGACCCCGCCCCCTCTCACTCTTTCTCCCTCGTAGATTCCTGATCGTTCTGTAGGCTAGTTAGTGCATGCTCGTCCTTGACAAGATTAACACGCATGTGATAAATATTGGACGTCTCGAAACCGGTAGACCTAAAATCTGCTAGTAGTTTATACCAATTAAACTAACACTCTGTTTTATATCATTCCTTTCATTCTGCAAGAAGAAGTATTCAAAAATCTCAAAATAACGATTCATTGTAAAGACTGTAAAAGTAATGTAACGTGCAAAAATAACTACCAAACTTAATCATTAGACTAATATTAAATATTTAGGAATACAATTGACAAGCATGTCAAATGGCAAGACCATGTCAATCTGACTGTGGAACGATTGAGAAAACTCAACGATGTTTTTTTATCACCAACGCAACATAATAAACAAAAATAATATTATATTAAAATGGTGCATTACGCGTTGGTGCAGTCCCTCTTACAGTATGGTATTATTGGTTGGGGAGGGGCTTATAAGTCCACCATGCAGGCATTAATCGTAATACAAATAATTATTATTAAAACGATTCTCAAAAAGCTCATGCCAAATTAATAAAGACTATTTTATAAATAAATCCCCCCCCCTTAGACTGTATGAGTAATAGAACTAGGGGCAAATAAAGATACCAACTTTAAGAACCACCATGGCACAACATCACTATACATACTTGTGAGTTAAATGGTACAATACATTGTTGTCGCAAAACAAATTTCAAGAAATAAGCATTCCAAAATACGAACAGTTTAAGAAAGAAGTCAAATCCTTGATTTTGGACAAGATGTGTTGTAACATTGGCAAAATGTCTCAAATGGTTTTTGTAATATAAAAATTACTACATCTAAATGATTTCTGCTCTTGAACTTTAATTTCGCTTGTAAATATTTCTCCCACAAGCTCGAGCTATTGGCTCATATTATGGGGAGTACATTGCGGCAAAAAACCCCGTAACATGCTTCAGATATACATATGTACGAGGTACACATATGTACTCGTATAAAATGCTACCTACGCGTATCATATAAAAAATTATATTTTAAATCCACGAAAAAGCGCAAAAAATGATTAACCCAAATTAAATTAAGTCAAATAAAATGATTAATCCCATCTAAATGAAAGTTCTTGGAAGAAGGAGGACTTCATAGCTGAAAAACTTGTGACAGTGGTTTGGCCAGTCTACTGTGGAGCTGTTCCGGGCCGCAGTAAACAAAGTCCACATAGCCAACATGATAGCCAACGTCCGTTAAACGGACAGGGCACGAGAAGAAGAAGAAGAATGAAAGTCCAACGATTTATAGAAGATTAGTCAGAAATATTGAAAAAAAATACACACAGTGCAATAAAAATATTCTATTTCGAAGATAATAGATTGATCTGACATTTTCACAGGCCTTGAGCAGTCGATTATTATCATGCAAGGCGAGTCATGCCGATGAGATTAATCTGTAATGTT
The DNA here is from genome assembly GCA_016648135.1 of Agrypnia vestita. Taxonomy (NCBI): domain Eukaryota; kingdom Metazoa; phylum Arthropoda; class Insecta; order Trichoptera; family Phryganeidae; genus Agrypnia; species Agrypnia vestita. Next base: position 65,937 of record JADDOH010008256.1, read on the forward strand.
TATCGGAGGATGTAAAGTGCATCACACGGAGATTCCCAGCAACCCCGCTAAATGCAGCCATTATTGTTTTCTCGATGTGTCATCTGCATATTGAGTGGCTGCGAAGGATGCGCCTGTCGAGATGAGCATAATAATTGCCGATGCAAATGCGACGGGCGTGCCGGCACACGGTGCATGGCTGGTGCATAGGGCCGCGATACGGCTGGTGCATCGTCTGGTGTGCTTGCAATCAAAGCGTCGCGGCAGATTGGTTTCCAAGTGATATTAGTGTCATAATAATTACCAATTTCAAGAGTTGTTTGCGATGTTGCTCTGATAGAGCCAGCTTATTATAGTATCAAACCAGAAATATTTTCTGTACATGTATATAGGTCTTTCCGTTTAAAAATGACAATCGAATAAGTATGTGTAATTAGGTCGTTTTTATAATTATTAATAAGTAAGAATTGACCAAAAAGGCAATGAACACGAATTAATTCGGAGCACTGATTTTCAATTTACGGTCTCTAAATTTTTCTAGAATATTTCACACACTTATTATTACACGGTTTCTTAATTCGCACCAATTATGATGTTGTGTCGCTTCAATCACTTTCAAGAGAATTCCGTTCAATTTTACATTAGAAAAATTCTCGCTTGTCGGAAAAATGCCACATTTTTATCACGCGTGGGTCACATTGCACTCGATGCTAATATCGCACAAGTTAAGCGTCAATCAAATACTTTGACACATCCGGCCGTATTCTGAACAAAGGAATTTGTTCACTATTTCTGTATCTTGACAGTTTTGTATAACATTGTAATGCTACCAATTTTGAAGAGTTTGAAATTAATGCATTCAATCAATCAGAAAGCTCTAAAATGTAAACAAACGTTAAGTCATTCGCAATTATGAATAATGAGTTTTCTAATTTATTTTTATGAATTCATTCATTAATTTCATTACAAATTCAAAAATGTCTAACTAAAAACATCAAAATTGGCGGCATTACAATGTTATACAACTGTCAAGATAGAGAAATAGCAATACTGCTTACTTCGGAATACGATCAACTCACTGCGCACTCCTCGGTCGATTCCTTTATATAGGTTATGGTCGCGTCGCGATGGTTCCAGGAAATATTGGGTTTTTCGAGACGTTTTTAGAAGTTCCCACTTTACTTTTAAAAGGCGTAGAGTGCTTTAAAATCCTTGATTACGCACAATTCTTTCGGATTTAATCTCGTGACAAAATACATAGTAAAGTTGGATATAAATATATGTACACAAAAACAAAGACAAGTTTTTGTGTACATCCAAGGAGAACTGAAGAGAGCTGGCACTAAACCGAGATGAGTGGAGGAAGATTCTTGAGGAGGCCAAGACCCCCCAGGGGCAGTAAAGCCAAGAGTGATGATGATGACATTAATATATTATGAATTTTTATTTAAAACAGTTAATTTATGCTGTATTTGTGTGCATCAGTGTTTAGTTATTTTTGTCACTAGTTGGATTAACGCAATGATCTTTGATTCTCTTTTTTAATCAAATACAAAATATTAAAAAAAAAACAAGCGAGCCTTATAGTAGTCGCATATGATGTAAAATTTAACATCTCACAATTAAAAATATCAATTGAGCGCCAACAGAAATTAACATCGATTTTTTTTTTTTATTAATTAGTAAATACAAGTAAAGAAAATGTTTATGCATTTATTTATTATTGAATTTTGCCGCACTGGGTAGGTACCGCATATCTACATACGCAATTTGAGTAGATATGTGTTTGGTCAATTATATGTTTTTATTTATTTTCCTAGATTGCGGTAGTGTGCCGCCATACATATTGTATGAAAACTTTGAATAAATATTTAACAATAATCACATGAATTACATGAAATTTGAGAATGTAAATCATTAAGGCTAGTTATTGTTTGCATTTATGTAAAAAAATTAAGTATTTATTGGATAGTTTCAAAAATATAAGCCAAAATATATTAAAGTTACAACATCCACACGCTTGACACCAGCCTTGCAACATATATAAAAAATCAGAAGTATCTGCTGGTAGTGTGCGTATTCGCTGTGATGGAACTTGCTGGGGCATTGATCTATACTAATATTATAAAGAGGAAAGATTTGATTGCTTGTTTGCATTGAAAAGGCTCCGAACCTACCGGACCGATTTGAAAAATTCTTCCACATTTAGAATTCTACATTATCCCTGATGAACATCGGCTATAGAATATTTTCAAAAACATTACAGATCAGTATGAAAACTTTGATAACGTGTGAAACTCAACCACCAACGTGTGAAAAAAATACCCAAAAAAAACCTTATATCGCGTACGCTGCGGAAATTTTTAACAATAGAGCATAGTGATATACTACAGTTTTATAGAGGACATTAATATCTACAAAAAAGTCTGGGATACCATAATATCTAAGTATTACAGCTATGCTACAATAACTTATGTTAACATTAAATGGAAACATTGTTTTTTAGAGAACAGGGGAACCTTTGTTTTCCCTCATAAATTTATTTTTTACTTAATCCTTAACCCGTGCAACACCGGGTACGACCAGTTAGTTTGCTAATAAACGATTTTATTCCATCGCGCGTGCTACGTGCGCGCTCGTTTATGTATTTCCTGTAACGCGCTTCCGTCCTTTTTCACGAAATCACTGCTACAGATTACAGGAAAGATGTTACACATCAAGCCATGTATTCACTAGGGGACAAATTGCCCCTCAACATCACGCGCGCCATACAGTCTACGTGACGTTGCAATGTCGCGCACTGTTCCGCGAGGTCGCGCACAAAATAGCGCGGCATTTCTACGTGCCGTGGCAACGCATTGCTCACAGTACCCGAGCATGCTCACTGCGACATTGCGCCGCGCGTCAGTACTACGTGGTATGTTTACAAGTGAATGCGCATGCGCTGTATCCATCAACATGACATAAGTGCGGGAAAACGAAATTGTTCTCCAACTCATCGAGCTCTACCAAAGCCATACAATGTTGTGGGACACTTCAAGCCGTGAATATAAAAATAAAAAATAAAAACGACGCTTGGGAGAGCATAGCAAAAGATCCGCGTACGATTCAACGTACGCAGCTGTCATCATAACCTCATCGGGCGATATTTCCGCGACAAGTTACATGTCAGTCCCGGTATGTACAGTTGCCGGCAAACTTCTTGAAATTTTTTGGCATAGTGGGGGAATGCGCAGAAGACAAAATTATTTTTCTTTGGTGGAATGGTACATGCGCAAACTTCCCCCCACTACGCCGTAAAATTTCAAGATGTTTGCTGGCTACTGTACACGTCAAATGACCGCGTCATTGTCCCCGAAACATAAGCGTAGATGTTGATGCAACATGCTGCGCGGAATGTTTCGCGATTTGTCCCCTGGTGAATACACGGCTTCAAAATGAAACAAATGTTTGGAACGTCACATCCGATCATTTGATTGTCTGTGATGCGCCCGATCGGCTGGTTGCGGTCTGGCTTGTTAGCAGCCCTTGTGCCCCGGCATTGTGCGGCCGACCACGTGCCGGGCAGGTGCGCCCGAATATTTGAGCAGAATGAACAGCTGATTGTGAGTGCGACCTCCTTCGGGGGAGGTTTTTACCCGATGCATTCGCGCGAACGTGTCATCAACACGGTCGGTAGATACGAATGACTGTGGAGTGAGATGTAAATGGATGGCGTTAGGTAACGAAGAGATAAAAAAGGAAGTAAAGACGAATATTACCTAATAAAAAATAAAATGATATAATGTCTTAAACAATGTTGTCATATTATATCGTGCCCACCTCGACATAGGATTGTCCTAGTAAGGGAGTAATGTTATCATTAAAATAGTAACCCATAAAAAACAAGTTTTTACAATACTCCCTTTCTCATTTTCGGGTTTCGTGTCTACCACATGCGTTGGAATCTCCATACAACTTATTGATTTGTATGAAAAAAACATTAAAAATTTGAAAAATCCAAAATTATGCTATAATTATTATTTTTTTAACAAAAATTTGATAGATCTTCTTGATCGTCGCCACGAGTTTTAGCTCGATTGGATCACGGGAAAATGGTTAAAAATCGATCCAAAGTTTTTTCGTCAGACAAGCAGACGCCACGAGTTAAAAGAAAGGAACAAAAATACTGTTTTCATTATTAAACAAATAGAAATACATATGTTTATTTGTCCGATATTGACGTTTGAATACTAGAAATGAATAAAGCACAAAGTGCAAAAAAAAAAATAAAAAAAATTTAACATAAGCATACAGATTAGTACTACAATATGCTTCGGCAATACATTAAACACTGCACTAAAGTCCTATCTGTGTTAATTTTCTAGTTAATGTATATTATTATTCAATTAAGGATAAATTATAGAAGTCTCACAGAGACGAATCTATTTATATATAAGAAAAGTGGATGGAAGTATTTTTGATGATAAAAATTTTCAAAAAAATAACGACTCAATCTCTAGTCACCACCTTAACTGGCATCCTGGGTTTTAGTGTACTTCAAGATTTTCCACCCTTCTTCCATATCTTTCGTCAGAGTGGTCCGGTCGCTGACAACACACGCTCCATGGTATTCGGTGATACATTCAAAACACTTGAAGTATTCTCCTGTCACTCAGAAGATTATGTACTGTGGCTGATTTTTTAAAAAAAATTAAGAGTTATCTAGGTAGTTACCTACTTTTAAACATTACCCGTGTAAAACACTTGTTAGATAACAGAGCAACGATACAGAGGGAAACAGTGACATGCAATTTGCATTTAATTATAGATAACTACCACACAACACGGAAAATTTCGTTAAAAATGCCAAAGTGCGGCACCATTTTCTCAAACCGTTTAGCGATTAAGTGTGCAGTAGACGATTTTTTCTAATTAAAGCCGAGCCACGAACCGCTCGAGTGATAAACACAGCAGTTAGCAGAGTCGCACAATTGGAAGAGTTGTCGGAAAAAGGAAATTAAGCTTCATAAAGGGGATCACTAATTAGAGTGAACATGTTTCAGGCATTTAGTGGTAGAAAGCGGAGTAACAGTACGCATGTACAATTACTTTTACTATTTGGTGATAGTACTCTCTTTGGGTAATAATAACCAGCGGCGTGCAGCTAGTATAACCTGTACTTTAATAGATTTTCTACGACATAAATCAAAATTTAATGTGCATTTCAAAATATTCCTCTCAATATTATTAAAAATTTCACGGAGTCGCGGCTGTGGGAGAAAAATTTTAAAATTAAATATAGTTTTATTTTATGTATAAAATACTGGACAAAAATGTAACTGAAACACTGTTCTCTTATTCACACTAATCACTTGTCTGTGGAGCGCTTTGTCTGTGATCGCACGTATTTATTATCAAACGCCTAGTAGGTACTCTCTTAATTTATTACGATGGTCGTTTATAATTCTCCGCTTGCGTTAGTATTTGTTTCTGTCGATTCGCCAAATTGTCTCAATAAACTGTCCATGTAGCGGTAATGTGGCCCGTTATATAAGGAATGTCATTTCGGGAACGTTCGAGCATGATCGGCTGACTTCTTAACATTTCAAGTGATTTTGTATTTTATATAAAACATCAAGAATGCTGGGAAATTCTCCATTAGATGATATTCTTTCAGTTTGTATGACAATATTTTATTTTGTTTTTTTCGCGCCTTCTAATAACTATTGCTATACTAAAACTATTATTGTAGTAATAAATATTGCTATAATAATACCCAGGCGCATGCAATTAGTACACTGAATCATGAGATGTACGTAAACATTATAAGTATTATTAAAAATTAAAACAATTCACTTTGTTTGAACCACTAATTGTATTTAAAAAAACACTCAACATGTTTCGGGAACCAACCAATCAGTACACCTTTTATTTATTTATCTGTAATTTCGGATATTTTATTTAAGGTCGTCCTCCTGATGCGTTGGATAAGTATCCAACGAAACGTCGAGATTCGCTTCTCGGTAATACATACGGTGCGTATAAAATATCCGAAATTACAGTTAAATATGTCTAGCGACCGTAATAAGAACCTTAACTCTTCAAGTACACCTTGTATCCTCCTGAAGAAGGGAAGTTAAAACAAAGTGAATTGTTTTAATTTTTAATAATTTAAAATGTTACCACAAAGTGAATTTGCATTCATTGAAGACATTATAAGTATTTTGAAAAAAAAAGCAAAATTAAATATTTATTTGACAGAACATTATAATATTAAAATCAAAATACATACAAAATTCTCTAATAATGATAATGGACGTTACTCAAATAAAAAAGTTTATCACTCGCGGCCGAAACAACGCTAGCAGATGGCTCTGTCTATACGCTAGCAAAAAATACTAGGACTTTGCGATAAATTTATTTGTTTGGAATGTTAAATTTTATTTGGCATTTTGTGAAAAACTGATATTAAGTAGAATTTCAGTAATATGTTCATTGGATTAACATAAACGGTGAGTTTACGTATATTTTAATACTTTCTGACGTAAAAAATTATTTATTTATTGATTTCATAAAATATAAAGATAATTTATTGTATAACTGAAATAAAAACATTAAAAATGCGTGATATTTATGGGTTACACCTAGTCTGATTAATATTTGTAATAGAAAAATTACAAGATTCTTTCCAATTTATTTCGTAGAAATGCTAGTAAAGGACAATTTATTTTAACGTATTGATTTCTCGCCACTGGCACTTTGGGAAAAGTATAAGAAAATTCATAAATTATAAAGGAGACGACATTTTTATATTATAATATTATTACTTTTTAAATTTACGGACTTATTTTCATTACTCCATTAAATAATAATGGCTGCAACCGCATTACCGACGAACTGCCATCTATCATTAGTGATTAGGGGTAGAAACTTGGTAATGGACCAGAAGAGGAATGGAAGCAGCGCCGCTGTAGATGTAGACGCTGCAGCTTCCGCTGTGGTCCTGATATCTACCGGAGAGGGCGAAGTTTCTGGAAGCGTTGTTTGTGTACAGTGATGTGTGATCGATGGCGCTGAGAACTAAAGTTAAATTCTTGTTCATAATATAATTAACGGCTAGAGAAAACAATGGCTAAAGACCGTCGTCTATTTAAGTTTTCATACATTGTAAATAATACAGGGAGCTCTCGATTTAGCAAAGAACTCCGCTTGGAAAATAATGGAAACGCTTTGTGTCTGACTTGCTGACTTGAATTTGATTTTCTTTTATTTTTTTGTTAATAGCGTCAACTGTGTGATTTAACGAAATTATTAATTTTAATAAATTAACTAAAAACTCTCAAATTGCCACAAAACACAAATTGAAACAGGTCACACATTAACAAGAAAACTGTATTGAGATTTTTCATATAAATAATAAAGGCATTGAATTGGATAATGTAGAAATATGAGGTACCAAAAAATGCCTGAAAATTAAAGCCAATATATTTGTAATATATCTGTATGGGACCTCTGTCTGAGTGCATGAAAGGGACGGGAGATAAATGTCAGAAGAATTAAAAAAGGGTGCCATTACGAAAGCACGGACTTGGAGAGCTAGTCGGAACTGCTGTCTGTTTACCTTGTCGCGGAATATTATTGTTCCCTGTACATAATAACTAAACCAAGAAGAACATCCCGGATCAACGTATGACTGTGGATTCCAGATTTCCTGACATCAGATCTTTCCAAGGCAAAAGGCAGGACATCACAACAATTAAAAACCAGTTAAATTTTACGAATTAATTTGATATATTCTCCATTTATTATTAATTTATTTGATATATATATATATATATATTCCCCATTTCAGTGTCTACTTGTCTACTTGTCACCACTATCCACATCCCAAAAGATAAGTAATGTCCTGAAGAAAATATAGTGGTTTCAAAACCGGCAGACGTAAGGTTCCTCCAAGTGGTTTATAAGTTTTCTTTTAGTTAATTAAAATGTATTTAATAGTTCATTTACAAACTGCAGCTCAAGTTTGTTTTTAATACGGAGCACGATGTGAAATAGAAAAAGTTAAACACAAATCAAATAAAATGATTAAAACTTTTTAACCAGTAGGCAAGGTCCTAATTATTTTAAAGTAAATGAATTTATACTATTCGAAAGAAGTTACTTTAATGATAGTTCTACGTTAAACAAAAGCGATGCAATAACTATTGATATCATAAAAATTTCTACTCTCAATCTAGCCAGAAATGTAGGCCTGTTACAACTGTTTATGATGACTATAAAAAGGGTTCGTATAGTAGGTATATCAGGTGACATAATGATTTTGTTGTTTTAAAATGGTTTACATAACAGTATGTATAATGTGCGGTGTTCATTTTTCATGATTTCAACATAATCTTGCCGAAATTCGACCACAAATGTTGGCCAACGTGAAACAGGCTTTATTCATCTTTATTTATCTTTATTCATCTGTAGTCATGTGGTAGAAACAAATATGACGGATGCCGACAATTTGACGATGTCACTGGGATTGCTAAACAACACGAATAAACAAAGAAAACGTTAAATTAATATTAACTGGCAAGTGAATAATAGAAAATAAAAAAAATCTGAAATTTTGATTTTTTATTTCACTGTTTCAAGTGTTTTTCTCTCTCTTTAAAATTTTTGTATAGACCTTTTTTATGGGGATGCCTTCATATGTTGAATCATATTTTTTACCAATATTTCAAACTCCTTCAGTTGAAGAGTTTTCAATTTTTCATAATCATGTACGCATATTATGTAACTTTAATATATCGCTGTTAGTTATTCAGTCAGTTAATGTTTCACTGTATCTTTTGTCCATGAGTGATCAAAGAGAAAACAAGCAGCTGAACTTATTCTTCTCATCATCCCCCATTACTCATCACTGCCGGGACTATACAGACTGGGCAACGAGTACAGTAAGTTTGCAGATGTATTCCATGACAGTTTAATTACCTTCAAAAGACACATGCCGCCGATTCTGAGACAGTATTAGTTTTCAAATTAAAAAAGCATATAAGTATTTGTTTATTTAGAAAAAAAAAGAAAAACACAAAAAGTTTTCATATTATAAAAAGTTACGGACGATACACGAAGTTACAACGAAATTATAATAATTGGGATCTGCTTGAGTTTTACTTATAAGTTTGTTGACTTTTTCATTATCCACATCATATAATACGTTATTCAATTAATTTCCTGTGTATATTATTTAAATTGTTTTTTATACTTTGATGAATTATTCTAAAAAGGCCTTTGTGCCTTACTGATTGTTATATCAGTTTTTTTTTTATATACTTTTTACATGCTTTTATTAAACTTCCTTTTTCTGTTTGTCCTGAAAACTTGGAACAGATTTTTCACCAACTTCACAACAGGCTAGTTGGAGCTCTGAATCACTCAATATTTACGTAAAGTAGATGACCATACATTATTAAACCATTTTGGACATGATTTGGTCATTATTTTGATTAAAATTAATAATCACGTCACTCGCATTCAATTAATAACCACGTTACCCAAAAGCAGGAGCCGTGGAAACAGTTGAAGAACATGCTGCAAATATTTGGATACTGCATGGGCGATGTTGAAAAAGAAATAAAATACAAATATGTTTTTGCTTATAAATATAAAAATATATGCATGTTTGTTTCTTTAATCAGTTGTCATCTCTGTTTTAAAATTTCTCTTGTATAAAAAAGTCTTATCTGGATCAAGTATTTGGACAAAGTATTTAATAATCTCGGGTGCTTATTTAATTAATGTTTAAGAATGATAAAACATATTGTGGACGTTTTTTGAGATGATTTAACGGTGAAGGCCATGATGTGGTTTAGAAAATTATTGAATTTACAAAAAGCCATAGCACTGAGAGCTTAGATATATTCAGCACATAGCTGTTTAGAATCGTGCCAAAATACTAATAATAATGATAACTAAAAGTCACGTGTGTTTTTAATTTCATATGTGTGATTAAGGAGTTCTAAAACTTATCTCCGAAAGAATAAACAATTTTTATTTATTTTATTTTTTTCAAAAAAAAAATATTCTGTCAAAATATTTAGCCTATTGAGTAATAAAATACAGGTTTTCAAGATAGCCAAAGAAAATTTGGAAATTTCATTAGTTTACGAAATATCTTTCACAATCTTTGATATTTTTATTTCATTTTTTACTAGTATTTTTGTTTTTGCACAAGCAGGTTGAACGAAGTCGTTGGTTTATGTGGTTGTTTCTTGCGAATTTATAAAAATAATTAATCATGTCAATTATCCGTTTTCAAAAAATTTATAAATAGTCGTGAAAAAATAAAAAATAAGTTTATTTTCTGATTCTTCTAATTTTTCCTTGCAAGATATGTATCTAAAGATTGACTCTGCATACTTTACACAAAAATCTATTTTATTGACTCGCTTACAGATATAATATGTATTAATAAGAAAGGCGCACTTGGAAAAAAGATAAGAAGAGAAAGGCCGAGATAAATAATTGACTGCATGCCCCGGCGGGTAGGTGTGAGTAATTAGATGGATCCGCAGATAGTAGAGGAAAGTTAGATTACAGTGCGCATCGTCTGACGGACAAATGAAATGTGTTAGATAGTATTTAATCCCATCCAGGGGAAATCCCTCGGCCTGGGAAAGTTTCCCTTAATTCTCACTAATTCTGCCCACCCCCCCCCCCCACCCCCTCACCACGGCCGGGCATCTAATACAGTACTAAGCCGCTCCTTAATAAATAGGGTGCGTCGGAGAGCGGGGCCGGCGGCGCGGCCATGCGTATTCCCAGTGTGCAGAGAAGGAAGGAAAACAAGCAAGAGTCCAATTATTATAACAATATTTTTTTTTCTAATTTTAATAACATTTTAGCTTTATTATTAAGTTTGCGGTCAAGCATTTTAAAAATAGTTTATAATTTTTTTATTATTATTTTTTATTTATTAAAGCCCTTCAGGGTTTTTATTGCATTAAACGAATGAATACATTAAACAACATGTTTATAAAATGTTACATAGTGAATGTCCAAGAAATAAAAACAAGAAAATTTATAAAGTACAAGGCAAATACAAAGCAGTAACACAATAGAAAAAGATTGATATAAAAGAAAGTAGAAAACAAGAATATAGCAAGAACAGAAGCTTAAAAAGAGCATAATATAATAAAAAATACAAAAAAATAAGATAATATATAGCAGAAAACATTAGCGAAAGCTTAGAAAAGCAAATAATAAATTTTTTACATAACATATAGTTATCTAACCCCATCAAAAATTGAAATACACTCCACTTATTTAAATTCAATCTGACAAATACTAGAGATCTTTCAATAGACAATAAAATATGTTTGAATATTATAAAGTTGCATGTTCATGTAAGCCTTTGGTTAGATTAACACGAATGTGAGAAATATTTTGGGACGGTGTTAGTGTGTGAATAATACTACGGTTGTGGTATGTAGCGGTATTTGCGTACTAGTGTAGTGGTTGTTCTCACGAAAAGACGGGTACGTCTCGAAACCGGTAGACTAGAAATCTTAGTAAATGTATTCTATTTATCTATCTATCTATCTATCTTTGTCACAAAAATACTTTGTGTAAGAACCACAGACGACTTCTAAGAATAAACTGGGTCGATAAGATCACTAATATTTTAGATAGGAGAGAAATAAGAAATATTTAAAATATATAAAAACGGAAATTGTTATATCCAACCATAAATAACGTGAGACTTTAAGAAAAATATCAGATACTGTATCTTATAATTTGAGGCAAATTGCCAGCAGAACAGGCCCTGGCCATGGAAAATCCCAACTGAAAAAATGATGAAGAATGAAGGCAATGGTTGTAATAAAATTGATTTTTTAGCTTCTTATATTAGGTGAATTCTCTATTTTACGTCAGATAGGGTCAAAAGCAACAGACTTCTTATCCTCGTTTGAGGTCAATTGCCTGAAAACTTTTCTATTTCACATTAGACAAGGTCAAGGACTGCTAAGCAGATGAAGTTCACAACAATGAACAGAAGAACAATTGAATACCAAGCGTCAGAGATGAGAAACGCACAACTCGTTGTAAAACCTATTGCAAAAACGCGAAAGTTGTGCTGTCCTGATATGGCAATATTAATTGAGAAATATAATGAATTTTTGGGTCCATTGTATACAATAAAAAATGATTACTTATTCAATGTGTGTCTACATGAAAAACATCAGCCTGACTAGAATAATTAAATATTCAACAAGCGGCTAACCCTTTCAAGTTTTTTTCCTGTATAACATCCTTGCAAATTAAATAGTTCTAATGTGAATTTGTAAACAATAATATTAAAGCTTGAATAACTATTTTAAAATTATCGTGTGTAATTTATAAGAATCGCCTCATGTGGAAGTGGGAGGGATACGTGACGAAAGCAGCCTCTTTGCTCCCAATATATCTGGGGTGATATACCTACCGTTCCTGAAGTTTCGGGTTCTTTAAATAACTCATTTTAATTGTTCAATGACAGCGAAAAATGGACTGTTACCACCTTGCGAGAATTGCTCATTGAAGTTATTAAGGAACAGTAAATAATAAGAAAATATTCATGACGGATTTAAAAGCAAAGGTAGCATTATCCAAAAAAAAGTAAAAAATGTTTTGAGTGCAGAAATGAGGATTACTGATTTAGAATGTACTGAATTCCAGATTTTATGTAACTAACCCTTCCAAAATCAAGTTTTATATAAATTATTGGCTATAAATTTCCAAAAAAAATCAAATTCAATACATTCTATAGTTATAGGTACCTAATAATGGATGAATGCATTTTTTTTCTAATATTGCTGCCTTTGCTTATAGCCCTCTTACTGAATTGCTTATGTATGGCTATAGTATTGTGCTTTTGAACATTTGAAAGAAGACAAATAAAGAACATGTATACAATTTTCCAAAATTACGGTGGAATTGTGAACGTTACGCCAGCGAATACAAGTGTCATAAGACCTGTGGCCACACCATAAAGATTAACGTGCATGTTTCTTATGTAAATAGCTTCATTTTTGTGAGAATTGTGTAATTTATCTTAATTAATAATAAGATGGTTTGTCACTTCCAACAGGAAAAATATATGTCTCACTAATAAGATGACCTATGTAGATGATATTCTGTAGCCACACGTAAGTTAATCCCGATTGATTTTATATTTTACAAGACTGTATTTTCTGTACATCTTTATATATTTTTTTCAAAAAATACGATGTAATAGATAGTTTTCCCAATTTAATGAAAACATATTTTGAAACTTCTGCCTGGTTGCGGACCTAATGTTGGAGAACGGGTCGCTGAATACTGTTTTGAGAACAACACTACTGCTGTATCCTAAACGTGTTGTGGTCAGGCTTGAGCCTGAGGGCGTTTAGAAATAAGGGTCCAAAACAATTTCCTCCATTATCCCAGTGAAGTATGGAAACCAGAGGAATCACATTGTTTATTACACTACCCCGCAGTTAGGAGTAGTTAACAAGTGAATTAAGAAGAAAATCCATACATAGAGAAGGTTGATTGGATAGTAAATGGATTTAGGGGTTTATGCGAAGTGGTAATGTATCTCCTTCACGATCTTGGGCCTCGTAATATCTAAGGTAACATTTCATTGAATACAATACACAGTAGGTATATACAAGAAGACCTGTATGTACCTACTGTGCTGTGCTGATGCTGTAAGCTAGAAAAATATGTCAAAACTGATATAAATTAAATATAATTTTTATAGTATTATTAATATATTTAATTTTTACAGCATTATCTTTGTGGTCAATCATTTTAACAAAATATTAGTTATGTTAGTACATAACCACATACAGAGATCTTTAGTCCACCGGTTTCGAGACGTACCCATCTCTTCTTCAGGACAACCACTACACTAGCATGTAAAGCATGGACTACACTAGCTTGGTGTGTAGTGGTATTGGACAGAGGCTTCAGAGGAATGGCGTTCATTAAAAAACTTGTTTTACATTTATTTTTGAGAATTTACTATTGCATTTGGTTGGTTCAGTTCGCTCATTTAAAAATACTTCCTTAGCTACTTTGTGCAGGTATACGACTTTTTAATTTAGATAACCGCTTTAGGTATTGAAATCGCAAAGATAGATAAAGGGCCTCTTTGCTTTAATTTTTTACCGGGATGTGAAAAACATATTTAAATTTTTTCGAACACGTCACGATTATGGCTTTTCAACGTTCATTGCTATTATGAATAGTATTGACATGTGAGGCGAGAAGTGTTTATTTGGTTATTTTTTTGTGATGTTTAACTGGGATTACATAGTACGAATTGCCGCCGTTGTGAAAGATGCTGTATGCGTTATCTCTGCGCCAGATGACAGTACAAGACGAACGGACTACGATTTTCCTATTGACGTGTATTGCCATTTCAAACATCTTGAGTAATATGTTCTCATTGTCTGGGGGATGCTGTTTGTATTCGCAGAGCTGAGAAATTATGGACCATTTATCTTCAATTATTTGAGTGAAGTACCTCGCCCATTGTTCTGCCCCATGGAGGGAGCAGTGGACATGGGGGATCGTAGCAATACATAGGCAACTATTGTGCCAACTATTGTTGTACGTTGCAGAAATTCGCAAAAAACGAACGTTGCATAAAATGATTTTATATGACTGGAATTTTTTTTTGACAGAACACATTTTATGATTTTGAGTGTAATAGATGTTTTCTTTATAATTAAATCAAAATAAAAAAATACACTTGATAAATATATGAGGTTGATGGAGTTTTTTAATTTCGCGGGCTATCATTGCCTGGTCCAATTTGTTTTCTTTGTATTGGTACACTAGTCCTTGACATATCTTGTCGTCGGTAGCCATATTGCATGCTTACTTTATTGTTGATTGTCGAAAAGGTTCAACGTGTTTCGGTGTGCTGGCAATTTTTTTATTAATGGAAATAATGGAGTAAAGACTTCAAAATTTCTATTCAAAAACAATACCGTCATGATGCTTCAGCCTTCATGTTCACCGGGCATCGTCCCGTCATGTTTTTCTGTTTCCGAAGATGAAAAAGAAACACGAAAGGATGACGTTTTTCCAACATGGTGAAGACAATGATGGAATTGCCGAAGATGCTAAACGCCATACTGAAAACTGCTTCGAAGATTGTGAAAAGCACTGGCACAAATATGTTACATCTGATAAAGACTGCTATTATAGGGATAACATATATTATTGAATAACCAAAGTATTTTTTTTTGTCCATCTCTCTAGCGATGTTTAACATGCAATTTTTTAATTCGTCGAGTTCGCCATTTTCGCTGTCTTTCTCATTCTAAATATACTTTTTTCAAAATTGCATCGTCTTTTATATTAAGTAAGTACCATAAACACGTTTATAACCAAAATTTAATGTATTAAATGAAAAGTAAAGAATAATTTTTATTCATTAAAAAAAAATTCTATTGTGAGTCGAGTAATGACATCTAAAATAATTACGTATATGAATCAATTAAAAAGACATAGGAATATAAAAATCTTTTTATCGAAAAAAATTTCGTTACCATCAAAATATATAATGGTTGATAAGTGTATGCAAATTGAATAATATACATAACAGAATGACATATACAAGTTTCAAATTAAATAATTCTTTATTTTCAAATGGTTAACATTGGATCGCAAAATCACAGTTTCCCGGAGTAGAAAGTTAAGGGATCGTATCCCGGTGGTAACCAATTGATACTTATTTATTTTGAGCTAAATATCATCTATTTAAATTTAAAAAATCATGTTATTAATTTAAATCACCTCAAGCATAGGTTTTTCGCGTTTTAAATTTCAGATTTCTGACGCACATTAAGAAATAAATATATATTTTCATTTTCGATCCTCAAACTATATTTGCAAACGTCCCTACCTATTTACCTGCCACTTTTCTGATTACCTTTTACAGCTGAACACAAAAGCTTCAAATACACCGGTAGGTACCCATCCCCTCCCCCGCATTATGTAGTGGGCCCTTTGTTTCCTAGTTCACCGCATTGTTTTCTGTACTCGTACACACAGGGCCGGCTCATTGTTACGTACATACATTATCGTCCCTGTGCAGCGGTGTGCACGCACCGGGCTCGCGGAAACGGGACGCGAAGACAACAAAACGGGGGATGAATTTTGGTTTGATAATATTAATTGTTCTATGGTTTTGGGGTGAACATGCTTACGCCAGAATTCGAAATGATGTTTTAACCGTATGGGTGTAAAAACAACGCAGATATTATAATTGGTTAAAAGTCATTGAAGGAAAAAATCAAGTTTTTACGAGGAGTAAATTTTAGCATATTTAAAATTATTTATTAGTTGCCTATTTAAAATATGGAAAGTATAATATAACGCCGTGTCGTATAATAAATGTCGTGTATAATATATAAGAAGAGTATAATAAATGTCGACATGATGTATTAACCGCATGGATGTAAAAACAACGCAGATATTATAATTGGTTAAAAGTCATTAAAGGAAAAAATCAAGTTTTTACGAGGAGTAAATTTTAGCATATTTAAAATTATTTATTAGTTACTTATTTAAAATGTGGAGGGTATAATATAATAGCAGTCTGTCTAGATTCTATCTATCTGTATATAATAGAAGTCTGTCCAGATTCAAACAATCTCTGATTAGATAGTCCAGATCTTGTATCCATCTTGTTAGTATTTTTCGTTTATCCATGCTTTTGTTTAAAATTGGTATAACTTTTATTCTGATGTATTTATGTTGTTCATGTTACGTATGAACAACATAAATAAATAAAATGAATAAATAAATAAAAGCCAAGGCAGCATATCCAAATAAAAATTAACGCAGTCATCGAGGGTTACTTACTACTAATTTATAATATAATAAAATCGAGATTTTATGGAAAAATTGCCTATAAATTTATAGAAAACATGATTTTGGATGAGATAGTTATATAAAATCTTAAATTCAGTACATTCTTAAAAAGTAAATGTCTGTGACTGCATTAAAAACATTTTTTTCGATATTGCTGCCTTTGCTTTTATGCCCCACATATGTTCTTACGGTGGAAATGGTGAAGGTTATATTGTATAAAGTGATCACTTAAGCCAGCGAATACAAGTCATAAGACCCGTGGCCACTCCATAAAGTAAGTAAATTTTTTCACATAAGTGAAAAATTTGCGTGCCTATGATGAAAAAATAAATAACTTCTTCAAAAAGAGCAAAATGTGGTGACATTATTAATATACTGTATAAAAATGTACTTTGTTTTCATCACTTAGGTATATATTGAAATTATCAACACGTTTCAGGGCCAATGGTCCCTTCGTCAGGATACAATGTATACTAGTAGTAAACACGAAATAAAACAATGAAATGAAACATATTGATATTTTCAAAATATAAGCGGTGAAAGCAAAGTATATTTTTATTATTTATATAAATATAACAATAGGCTGTAACGCAATTAGTCCGAAATACTATTCAGTATAATTATTAGTCGACATTGTCTGAATATCAAGGTTCTAAAACCAATAGTTGACTTTAAAGTTTGCACGTTTTTTTAAAAATATTTTTGACTTATTTCTGTTAAAGGTTGGAGTAATATTTAAGTCAATAATAATAATAATAAATTCATATTCAAATAAAATAAAATGAACAGACTGCAACGAGGTTTGATAGAGAGATGTCATTTTTTAACACTTCACTTCATATACTATTAGTATTACAATAATTAATAGAAGTTAAAATAAATATTCTCAGGTTTTAACGAACATTCAGAATGTTCTGAGCGTAATTTTCTGAGATATTCTGCCGTGTACATCTGACCTCTCTGGCCGACAGTTCGCCTCCCGTCATCAGGGTCGACGTGATGGAAGAAAAATATACGAAAGAGTTAAAAAGTTAAGATAAAAAGGATTTTCTGCGACTAGAGATTTATTTCAATATATTTAAAAAAACCACCCGAAAATAAATCCATTGGTCCGATTCCCAATGCCCCAAATCCACAGAGTGAAATAGATTAGCCGTTTGCAATACAAAGTACCAGGAGAACATCTCTGAGCGGGGGCAAACTTTTAAGATAAATAAAGAGGATTTTTTCCTCGTCGCGGTTAGACGCACAAGTGCGGAAAAGACGCCATTTTTTCCTTCCGACCCGGAAGGCGCGGTGACCCGGATATTCAGGAGGCTCTCCATAGACAATGGACGAAGGATAAGAAACGCTGGAGAGAGGCTCCAGCCAAAGCGAGCGGAAGATGTCTACCCTACCCGGGACCCAATTTAAATTTGTAGAATAGTTTGTGATTTAACATTTTTTATAATGGGTAGCTCGGCAGATAGCAAGCAATGGGGTGGTTTGTTGGTCTACATTCCACATCGAAGGAATTTCGAGGATTTTATCAAAATTTGTGTAATTTGTATAATAACCTAATGTCTTCCACGAGAAAATGATACAGATAAGTATAATTATAAATAATAATAAACTTTATATATTTAATTTATATTTTTAATTTCTATACTCATACTTTTGATGCTATACCTGATTATTTTTATATTTTGCTGCTTATAACAGATATTGTTTAATGTATGTGCTTTTTGAATTTTATATTATATTATTTATGTAAAAGCCTATAGGTACCTAATGGGCGTAAACAATTAAATAGAATGAATGAATTTTGAAATGCGACCAAAATTCACATTTAAAATAACAAAATAATAAAATAAATGTGCCGCGTATTTTGAATCAAAATTTTTATTTTTGTGACAGCGCATATGTTCCGTGAGTCTATTTGAAAAAGTCCTTCTCGTTTGTCCAATATATGTGGCATTGTAGTCTTTATGATCACAGGTTAATTTATATATGCCACTGTTTTCTGATATAGGTAGGTATCAGTAAAAACTCGAAAAGTAAAATAACGCTTAATTTATATTAATTTATTTAAACCTAATTTATTATAAATTTCATCAAAAATAAACATTAAAGACATTAATTATACCATAACGTATAGTAGAACATTTAAAATTGAAAATATTGATTTTCAAACGTATTATAGTAGTTATGTTTAATAATTCGAAAGACTATCATATTTACGTTAAAAGGCATATTGCTAAAAAAAACTCCACTTAAAAAATAAAATATAGAGATATCATTATCATTTACGAAAGCTACGGATACTAACTTGTAAATGAGAAAAAAAACTATATATTTGTTTCAAGCAGGGACCATAGAAATATACGACCACAGAAAAAATGAATATTCCTGATTTCGAACATATACGAGTAGGTTTATAGAACTTTCAAATATTTGATAATGTGTAAACGTTGCATTTTTTTATTAGGAATGCGAACACGGAATACGTGTCACATTAATATTCTAACTATTTTCAAAATAAGATAAATGATTGTGCTATGAAAATACGACTAACATGCATGTCTGGAGTGAGGTTCGAACCCTCGACCTTTGGATCACGAGGCGAGAGATCCCAACCACAAGACCAACAAACTACTCATTGTGCAGAGTAATCACTTAAGTTAGTTCATACAGGTTGTAAGCCTGAGCCATCGTACAAGAGATTTCCCATGTATAAAAAATTAGATTCGTCTCTGTGAGACTTCTATAATTTATCCTTAATTAAAGACCTCTTCTCCGACCAAAAAACCCCCCCACCCCTTCCATTCCATTCCAAGCATTTTAGTCCTATTTTTTACAGCACAGGCGTTTAGCTTAGTTTAACAATAGTAAGAATAATGATATGACATGTATTTCGTGTACGCATCTATATAAAAAAAATTATGAGGATATGAAAAAAAAGAATTTTCTAAATTATTAAGTAGTGTTAAGTATTAAGTAAGTCAAGTAGCAGAAATGTAACACTTGTTAAATTACATATCCCTATGATACATACCACAACTGCTCAGCATCACTACATACTCAGAGGTGTGAAATGGTTCAATGAATTACCTGTTGAATTGAGGACTGAGGATAATTATGAGGCATTTAAAAAAAAGTCAAAAAATACCTTAATAAATAATTAAATTTTTAGTTTATTATATATGTACCTATTACTTACTTAATATTATATATTACTTACTTATTATACTTACTTATTACTTTACTTATTGCTTACTTATTATTATATATATATTTACTAATTATAACTAAATTGTCTATCCACATAAAATGATGAATATGTACATTTTATCATTTTATTTCTGTAAATGTAAAATGTAAAGATACTCCTCTTCTACACACGAGTCTATGTCACTCATGTAGAAGAGAAAAATCAAACATATGTAGCTAGCTATATTTAAAAAAAAAAGGTTTTTGTAAATATTAAAAAAAAAAAATTTAAAAAAATTAATCATGTTTTCAAAACAAAGACCATTGGAAATACAATAAATAATTTTTGTTTTTTAAAATTCAATACATTTCACTTTTACGATATTTTTTTATTTTCGTTCTTAAATAAAAGTTCTTAAACCGACTCACTGCTCCTTCTTCGCTACAAAACTAGAAATACCTTAATTTTGGCCTGGTTTTCATGTTAGGGTTTAAAGAAAACTAAATAGATGTACCTACCTATCGTAAATTGGTGATGAGGGTATAAACCAAGTATTTTTGGCCGCAACGTTTTAACAATAGAAATTAGTATTATTAGTCCAAGCAAATTTCCTAATTTTTGGGAATAATAAATCCACCACTCCATATTTCAATTGTGATTTCACCTAAGGATGTCTTCCTCGTCCGTTTTCTCCATTTCATCGAATTAGCTTTTAGTATTTTTTTAAATTTATTTAAAAATATTATTATTTTAAGCACGATTTTTTGTAATGATTTATTTTCAGACTTTTTAAAAATGAGATTTTGCCGCACTGTCCCGCCTAACGGAGGACATAGGCCCGAATTCAGAGTCAATGCTTAGATGATTTAAAGGTTCAGCTATGCTTTAAAATGATATTTTGTGAAATCTGATAATTACGCTTTTGAGGCATACCTTACCTTTGTTGTTGTTGTTGTTGAGTTGATATCGGAAATGCTTTATCACAAAATTTCGTTTTCTGACAAGGTTTGTTGGGTTTTACAACCCTTTCTGCAGTTGGAGTCTCACCTCAGAGTTTGGCGACAACCAATCAAATTAACTGAGATACATACAGGGCTCTTATCGTAAAACTTGCGAAAACTTGGAGATCTCACCGATCGGACAGAGTAAGTTTAAATATATTTTTTCTTATTTTTCTTCTTTTTCTTTTAGTTGATCTCACAGAAAACTACGTCTCCTGCTCCACGTCCAGCTACCCCTCCATCTTTTCGGTGGTCTTCCCGGTAGGCTTTGTCCAGAGGGGATTTTATTCGCCGCTG
This sequence comes from Agrypnia vestita, assembly GCA_016648135.1. Taxonomy (NCBI): domain Eukaryota; kingdom Metazoa; phylum Arthropoda; class Insecta; order Trichoptera; family Phryganeidae; genus Agrypnia; species Agrypnia vestita. The sequence goes on from JADDOH010008256.1 coordinate 87,288, forward strand.
TTTGCACGAGTCTGTCACTGTCAATTCTGGCTACGTGTCCCTCCAGGAATCTCTTTCTGGATCCACTCCATCGTGCTACGTCCTCTATTTTGCAAATTTTCCTTATGTCTACATTTCGGACACGGTCACATGGAGTTTTTCCAGCAATGGATCTTAGCACCTTCATTTCAAAAGTTCTGAGGAGTCCTATAGTGCGGACAGTGTCAGCCCGCGTCTACAACGTACGTCATAATAGGTCGCTTGTTATGTTTATGTTTTTCAGACTAAATTCTTTAGACACCCTGATACAGTGGATACTTTACATTTGTTTAAGTATTTAAAAGCTGTTAGTTGGTGCGTAATCTTTCGTCTTTTTGTCGTTGCACATGTCAATTTAAATTTTTTTCCGTTCCGTTTTTGAAATGGCGGAGCTTCCGCGGTCCTCCGCCGCCGATTGCGACATAGGCATAAATTGGCGGGAAGCTAAAACAGTTAGCGAGCGGGTCCGGGTGGCTTGCGTCGCCGGATATCCGCCCGAATTTATCGCCTGGCACATTTTATCTTTAAATTTATCACCTGCCTCATTTGTAAAGATAAAATGGCGGACCCCCCGGGACGCGGGCCGAGGGGCGGGGTAATCTAAAAACTCCCCCCACCATCGATTGGGAGTGAATAAGGGGGGTGGAAATCCAGTGCATGGCGGGACTATCCCGTCTCCGTCAAATGTGAGGAGACCGTGTGAACCTGTTTTAATCTTTAGACAATTTTGTGATGCGAATCACTTTCATTTTGATTTTTGATTTGTGATTTGTTTTCGTATTAGAAATTTTCTTCAAGGTCGTCATAACTGATTGGAGGAATTAAATCGAAAGCGTGACATGATTTATTATCATATAAATGTCGTAATTGAGTTGTTAATTATCAAAATACAGTTCACAATCAACCATAATTCAGATGCTTGATTTACTGATTGTTAAAACAATAAATATTAATATATTTATTTTATTTTTATCATGTTTTGTTTTACAATAATGAAAGATAACTCTTTAATAACGATGGGCAATAGTAATATCTACAATTTATTCAAAAGCCTAATGGAAATTCAGAAGAAAAATAATTAACATTGTGTACTCTTGAATAAACCGGCAAATTATGAAACCATATGAACTAATGAAAATTTGGCCACGGCTAGTTCTAATACGTTTGACTTGTTTAAAAAATTACAACGAGCTTGTAAACTTTGAAATAATTATGAATGTCTTAGGAAATAAGTCACGATTTGTTACAAAAATACGTTTTGATTCAGTTTGAAAGGAAATTTAAGAAAAAATAAAATAACAATGTTTTATGAAAAAAATTATGCAGTAATAAATACTGCATTATGAATTAATCTAACATACGCGAAGGATGCATACTTCCGTTGTATCCTAATCGCCTCTCCTAAAGAAAGGTTTAGTTCATCTCTACACAATTTTATACTCTGTGGAATCTTGTTCGTTTTGTGTCGTAAATTATATATCGTTTATGTGTATAGTATTCGCATTATTTTTTATTTACGTACCTACTGATTTTCTTTAGTGTATAAATCAATATTATGTATGATGTTCAATGTTGTTTAGCGAACACAATCTTTTTATCCCTCTATTAAATTATTTAAAAGCAGGCTTCTAGATAACCCAGAACGGGCGAAACGATAACGAAACGTATTTCAAAAAAATCGAAAAATTTTTTTTTACTGATTTTTTGGTCAGCAAAAGCTTCGGTTCGAGGAAAAGGAATTGCGTGAAAAAATATTATAGTGCATGATATGATCCGCCATAAATTATTATGCATGATATAAGATTTGATTTCAATTTCTGATGTCGATAAAATATGTATGTTATATATATATATATAATATGTATACTACATTAAAATATTGTGCCAAAAGTCTTTGTTTGATTAAAATTAATTATTAAATTATTTTCGTTTTATGTTCGGATATAATACAGAAGAGAATATATTATTGGTAGGTATATAACAAATTAGAGATTACTTTATATTATTTATTTTACATATATATATACGGCATTAAAGCCTTTTACTTTAGAATTTGTACAATTGTAAACATTAATAGTAATTTTACACAATAGGCAATACAATAAATTAGAATAAGAAATAAAATAATAAAGATCAATTCAATGAAAACAATACAGAGTAAAAATATTTAATAGGCGAGTTAACAAAAAAAAAATGTATATACTCGTATATATTATATTTCTGCATTAACCCTGCTATTAAAAAATGCTAGAAAGGACCTTCTTGTAACTGTGCAAGGTAGGCATTCCAAATATCCAAATATGTGTAAATAAATAATAAGTAAACAAAAAAGTAATTAACTCGAAAAATAAAATAATTTATTACAAACACAGGAAAATACTTAAATATGATAAGAAAATAAAATCGGCTGTGCCTTGAAAAATAATAATTTCTCAGAATTTCCTAATCAACAAACGCAAAAACATTCGCAAACTAAAGCTTCTCCCCCTCGCTTTATACACTGGACTGATAATAAAATCGTAGAAATCAAAGAAAAAATCGGAAAAAATACTATAAAATAAATAAATAACATACCATTACTTTACACCGCCATTATATTATTGCAAAGTAGGCATTTTAAATATCATTTACGCGTGTTAATTGCTAATAAGTGTTGTATTCTAGATATTGCTAGCAGATACATGAATGTTTATTAATTGTAATAGGTCAGGACTGTCAAAATAATTACACAGAATCCTAAAAAGACACAATCTTAAATGAGGAAATTCCGATTTACCAGTATGTAAAACAGACATATATAAAAATTCAGGTTTGAATTTCCTCCGTGCTGGCGGCCACCAACACGCGAATAAAATAAGGGTTGGGTGTCGGGGGTGGTAGAGGAATAAGTTGTAAAGAATTGGGAAACGTTTCTTGCGGGCACTGAGTGATCGGATGCATTTTACACTTTCATCGAGTCCGTGTTGAAATTTTTCAAAACAAAGACGTACATTTTTCAAGATAAAATAAATGAATTCGAATACAGCCGGCAGTGGTCTTGCCAGGAAATTGGACATTTGAATATGCAGGGTTTAAAAATTGTTAGATACTCAAGAAGTGTTTTAAAAGAACTTTGTGTGAAATTGAATTTATCTCTATCAAATGGATAAACTATGTTTTTTCTGCTTGAATTTAATTAAATTATATTACTCGAATTTCGGGAGCATTAGAATCTCTCACCGATAGGTGAAGTATTTATTTTATTAGACTCCATTAGTAATAAAATATAAAAATTATTAAACTCAAGTAGAGATAACATTAACAGAAAAGAAATTGTAGAAGAGATGATAATATTGTTTATGAGTTTCATCCATTTTTATGATCAACAGGAATAATATCTGCAATGATTACACCAAATCCATCAGAAACGGATTTTTCTCATTCATTCGTTTAGATATAGCGTTTAATATTTAAAAACATTATAGGTATATTTATTTTTATATAGTGATTTTATTTACAACTATGACGTAAATTATTCGCCACAATTATAATGTAAATCAATATAAATCTATTATATTCAAGAATACATTCTTATTATTAAGTTGCATTTTTTTTCAGAACGATGTTCTGTGAAATTAAAAACCAATTTAATTAATCAATTAGAAAGACATACAGAAAAATCAAATCTACGAAAAAATATTTGGCTGCTGCCAGTATTCGGACCACGGACCTTTTCCTATCCGGGGCAGGCGCGTTATCCAATAACGCTATAGCAGCCTACCCAAGTAAAAAAAATTACAAACTTGCGAAAAAAACAGCGTGTTAGAAAATCACTTTGTACATCTTGAGTTTTTGATGTGTAACATCATTACGCTCGGTTTGTGAGAAGCACCAGACTTGACCGACTCGTCCAAACTGATTGCTCGAGCCGCAGACTTCTTTACTGACCCGTCTAAACTGCTTATAGCAGTTACTGTTCTTACTGAGAAACTAACGAAGCATTAGTGAGAAAAAATATTGCACATCATTTGCGACTACTGTAAGACTATTTTTTTTCACCTTAAAATGCGCCAGGAGTCTTCAAAACCTTTTTGAAAACATAATTAAAAGGTGATAATACTGCACCCCGCATGTCAGGGATTTTATTTATTAAACTGCATTAATATTATTTTTTTTTCGAACCAGAAAAGTACAACATATTTATTTACTTATTTATCTTTATGACACATGACATAGGAAATGGAGCCGCTCATCTCACTAGGAAGAACCTGTGTCGAGATGAGCAGCTGACAATATAGTGAGAACAAAATAATATAAATATAAAACAAAATGCTACATAACTATAAAATAAATCAATTAATTGAGGATATAAATATAAAATATGGATGGTAAAAACAGTAGCTATATACAATAGTATATAGCTACTGTTTTTAGTAGCTATATACTGTAAAGTAAACTAAAGTAAAAGTACTAGTAATACTGTAAAGTAAACTAAAGTAAAAGAATATATGTAAAGAAACATATGTATGGATATTAACATATCAATACTAATTATTACCAGAACAATAGCACAGTTGAAAATAATATATATAAAAAATTTAATAAATTAAGAATAGTATCTACACGCGTAACATATAACGAGTTTTTTAGTGTTTTCATTTTAAGTGAGTTTGATAACGTTTTAACGATCAATAAAACTTAATATAGAAACATTAATGTTAGTTCTAAAATCATGTTTGATTTTTAAGTTGGCTGAAATTGTTATCGACGTTTGATTAATTTTGAAATGAGCTTGTGGAGTTCAATTAAAACGTCGAGTTCAATGGGAAACAAAGAACGTTTTTAGTGTCTTGTACAAAAAGACAGTCTTTTTTAATCCAAAACAAGCAGTCTGAAGCAGGATATTGGGGAGCTGTGAGGCGACTAATGACCCGTTAAATTGATTACAATGCCATCGTCATCAGACTGGTACCGATTACCGTCCTCGTCACACAAAGAACCATCGTGTGTGGAGAAGAGGGTAATGACCCACAAAACCCAACAATTAACCAACTCGACAAATAATAATCCTCGCTGGTTCCATCAGACTTGAGCTTCAGTGTACCAAACGCCCATCAAACTAGTTCTTACATACGTGTACGAGACATGAGCGTACTGACTGAGAAGAGAGAAGAATAAGCATGCACTGGACGTTTTTGGAACATTCATTTTGAGGTACATTTTTGGGCTGGTTTAAGAAAATTTACTTAATTGCAAATATTACAACAGTGAGCTCTGTATTGTTTACTCGTATATTGAGATAAATAAGGTTTATTTAAATAGGAAAGCTTTGGTGTTTGTGCCATATGGAGAAAAAAATTACCGAAAAATAGTATTACCGGCAAATCGGCAAAACTCTAAACTTCATACCGGTTTACTGATAGTTAACCGGTAATTATATTAAGGTGTGAAAAAGTGAGTATTATGATATTATAATACTCATAAAACAAAAAAAAAACATTTTTATAAAAACAAGTTGTTAAATCTATTTTACACTACATCTATTTTACACTACATTTCAATTCAATTCAATTCAATTTATTTCATGATAATATGTACATGACAAACAAAATGTTTAAGGCATACATATTAAGAAGTATATATCAAAAATGAAAATATTTAATAAATTAAAAATAACATAAAATCTGGTCAAAGGTGTAGGAGAATCCCGCTTCGGAAAACCCCCTCAGACACATGAAATATATCAATGCCCAAAGCGATTTTATTCAGCATAGCTGTGGCTCTTCCAACAGGCATAACCATCGGCAGGTTGGTCCTGTATATCGGAATGTGAAACAATCTATGCTGACGATGTCTAGTGTAATTATCAGGAACATACAAACCAATGCTCTGCATAATTTCAGGATTATCGATCATACCGCGCAACAATCGATAAAAATGTGTAATCAAATACACATTCCTTCTAGTCTCTAAACTATTGTAGCCAAGCATACCCTGGAGAAACTCGGTTGGGTAAAGCCAAGGATAATGCCCGTACTCTCTCATGTAGAGATATCTCAGAAACTTCTTTTGGACTTTCTCCACCATAAGAGAGTACTTGCCCTCATGTGGCCCCCAGATCATCGAGCCACTCTCGAGTCTACTCCGCACCAAGGAGTTGTAAAGAGTTCTGAGTACGCGGATATTCTCGAAAACCCTGGCAGTACGCAGAACAAATCCTAACATTCTCAAAGCATTACCACTGATCGTCTCTATGTGATCGTGAAATGTTAGGTTGCTTACAAATCTAACACCTAGATCTTTAACATTTGATGTTCTTGTCAGATTTTGATCGTTCATTTTGTAGCGAAAAAATAGAGTCTTTTGGGCCCTGGTGAAGGATGTAACCGAACACTTGGAAACATTAAACAACAGTTTATTTCGTCTTCCCCATTCACATATATTTGATATATCTGCTTTATCTATTTTACATTACATCTATTTTACACTAGAATATTTCACACTACAATACAGTACCCTAAGCTTGACTAGTGATTTTTGCGGTGAGTTTCGGATCCCCAACGCACGTGTTAACATTGTATTATAGCGGAGAACGTTCCACGAAATTCCGGCTTAACGAACTCAACTCAACTATAGAACTCGTACTGTATTCTGGTAATGGCAGTATTTTCTGTTAAATAGCATGCCGAAAATCACACATAATTTTTTTTATGTGAAACTTTGTGGAAATTCATTTTTAAAATTTGTTTTTTAAAAATGTTAACGAGATACAACCACTAATAATCACTTATTTCAACTACAGTATTATCAATATCAACTATTACATACACTTCAACTGTTATTTATCAATAACTTATTTCAACTAGTTGAAATTTTAAAATTTTTCTCTTAATTTTTTTCTTTAATCTTTGAGTACAGGAATTTGTTGTAAGGGGTTGAACGGTGTTGTTTTTAACCGAAAATTATGAAATCTTTGTTCCCTTCCTTCTTATAACACGTGTAACCTTTTCGACAGCCATAATATAGTAAGCATCCAATATGGCTACTAGTGTTGAAATACGTTAAGAACAAGTGCGGCAACACCAGAAAAATAATTTTGTGACAATGGAATTAATTATACAGCCCACGAAATTAAAAAAATTGTCCATTCGGATATATGAAAGAAACTGATTTAGAACATATACATATATGCACAACATGTACGAATGTTTTTAAGGTGGAATTGGTGAACAAAACATTGTGTCAAGTGATCACTTAAGCCGGCTCATATAGGTTATAAACCCTGGGCCACCCTCTAAAGTCTTCCATACATTTAAAATGTCTCAAAGCTGGTAGAAAAAACTTTACAGGTTGATTATTGCCTTGATAATGAGTCGAAAATGTTCAAGCAACCAAGACCTAATATCAAAAGTTATAGAGATATGCAATATCAACATTTAGTATTTTTTTTTCAATAATAAAAGTTTAACTCTACAGTACAGTACAGTACCGTATATTGATTACGAAAAATTTATTTGCTTAAACACGAGTCGAATAAAATGATTAAAATCTTGCAAAAATTTTAAATGTATATTTTTTACAACGTTTTTATCATTTTATTTGAGTTGTATTGAAATTAATGAATTTTTCATAATCAATATAAGTTACTGTGTATTGATAATTGAACTTTTTGAGACACTAATTTATTTTAATTAATAAATAGTTTTTTTCCCTTTTTATAGAAAATTTTAAAAATATGGTTGTAGATCATTCGCAGGGAGAGCTGATGGGTGTGAAATCAGGTCGTTGCAGCAGTGTTGCGTGGGGGGTGGGGGGTGGGGGCGCTTCTCCAAACATCGTGACGGAGATTGATGACGAGCACTAATCAATAGCCAAGTGTTTTATTGGACGAGGGTGGAAACCTGGAAGAGGGAAAACTCTCAAAAGACACTACAATAAATGACCTTTTTACCTCCGAGTAGCGTTTCCCGAATTGGGTCAGCAATCAGCTAATTGCGTACTATTTAGTTACTTAATAATGTTCCTAATAGATGTCGTTAGAACACATCAAATTATATTTTCGGTAATTTAAAGTAAGCCACGCATAATTATAAGTAATCCGAGTCAGAGGCATTATTCTATGCCAAATTATTAGTTATCGAATTTGAATTTGCTAATATAAATTTTATAATAAGGGTTGCTTTTTTTGTAGACGTAAAGAATTTTAAAATTAAATTAAACACATGTAATGGCAATCGTATTAGTTTTATTGGAAAGACAATTTGATGCCATGAGTGTTAAAGAAGTCTGTTTTTCGAATCGGCATAGCGATAGCCAATTTGATAGCTAACAGCTGATTTGTGCTCAGTTTAGTTTTCCATTTCACCATGAATAACTTTACTGCAGAACACTGCTTGCAAATTTATTTCGAAAATCGTGGTATCGTAGTCATATTAAAACACCGATGGCATAAAATTATTTTTCCAATACAACTAATACGAATAATTATTGCAATAATTATTCTGAATTTTCTAACCATCTTTTGGCAATGAATCATTTTTTTGATATTAATAAGCTTTTACAAATTTTACATACAGATCTTTTGATATTAATAAGGGTTTACAAATTTTACGTACAAATTATACAGAATCACAGTTTGATAAATTAGAAATTTTGGAAATAAGAAAAAGTGTTAATAGTAAATTGAATATTATAAATAACCAGGTCTTTTTTACAAATAGTTTATCTTCTAAATTTATTTTCATGTTAAGTAGGTACTTTATTATTATTCATTTACCATATATAACTGTTTAATATTTTGATTATCTATACTTCGATTTTTAAATTTTATTTTGTTAGTATACATTTGTACCTTGACGAAGGCGCCATGGGCTCTGAAATATGTTGAATTTTTTCAATAAAAAGTTGTGTAAACAAAGATTATTTCTATAAATTATAATCATAATGTTACCACAAAAGTTAATACCATGGTCATTAGCACGAGTTTTTAGTGTTTTATTTAATTTTAAAGTTCAATAACTCGAAAAAAACGTGCTCTGTTTGGAACATCCCTATTAGGTTTAGAGGCACTCAAAAGGATTACATTAAAAAAGACCTTTGAAGAATGTTATTTCTCGGCATACATTTTTAAATATGTACCTGGGACTCCTTTCGTGTGGTCAAGGGCCACAATTGGATCTCGAGTTTGTTAATAGTGTTTTGGATGTCAGGGTTTGCATTATGGTGCTTGAGAGTGCCGCCAAAGATTACGTGCCGACGGTATTTACGTATACTGTCGGACGTACAAAGCTTCAATTTTTTTTGACAATCTAACACCATTCAATTTTCTCTATATTTTCAGATAATGTTTAAAAAAAGAATTTATTTTAATTTTTGCTGTTTTTGAAAAAAAAATTTTTAACCGTTGTCAAAAATTCATGTGATAAAAAGAAAAAATATTTTTTCAGATTCGACAGTATACGTAAGGACCGTCGATATATTTGGCAAATATCAATAATGTGATTTTATTAATATTTTTAATACTAATTGCCTTAACTTTGTGGTCAGACATTTAACAATGTGAATAAATGTATGTATTCCAGCGATAGTGAATCAAGGAAGTATCTACCGGCGGGCGAGAAGTTTTTTAGTGCAGACTTGAGGCCCAAATTCAGAGTCAATACTTAGATGATTTTAAGGTTAAGGTACGCCTTGAAAGTGTTATTTTATACTGAAAACTATGCTTTTAAGGCGTACCTTAATCTTTAAATCACTAAGTATTGGACGTACATCAGTGCATGAGAGAAGTTATTCAAGAGTGATAATTAGTGCGAATTACTGATCAAATATATAATACGTGTGAAATATTTCAAAAACATTTATATTGAACGTAAGAGAGTGCTCTAGTTAAGTTGGTGATCAGTAACTTGTGTGATAAATAAAAAGGTTACTTAATCTTTAGTTATCTTTTAAATTTATTTTCATATTAATTAGGTACTTTATATTATTATTTTCCATATATAACTTTTGATCTATACTTCGATTTTTAAATATTATTTTTGTTTTCCTGATGAAGAAGCCATTGGCTTTGAAACATGTTGATTTTTTTCAATAAATAAGTGGTTTAAACAAAGTTAATTTATATTAATTATTAATTTAAAAAAAACTTTAGTATTTCATTTGAATTTTGGAAAGTTTCTCAAAGTGTTCCCCGAGACACTTTGTGACGAGTATCTCACAGGTTCGCTGTTGCTGACCTAGGGCGAATTATTGGATTCGCCTATATAGAGTAGGTAAATATGGAGAAAAGGGTGAATTCTCATTGATCAGTCGACTGTATTGACCAAAGGTTGCCCTGTGGCAAATATGTGCGTAAATACAATGGCGGTCGGCGTACTCGTGTGTGGCGGGTCCTGGACATTGGTCGCTCAGTGGAAGCGCCCTTTCTAAAGGGTGGTCACTTTAATCACCAGCAACATCACAAAACAAATAATTCAAGTAAAACTGCGCGTCATATCGTTAATTTCATAATGATGAATGCATTTAATAATTAAATCAAAGTACTCTGTTTTAATATCGGCAAGACTATATATAACTATTTAATTACTAAATAAAATTAAATATATTAAAAAATTATAGATTAAGGAATCTGAAGAGGGTGGAAGGACGAGGACCTTCACGTAAAAGTGAACGAGATCAAGACCGAGGTCATTATAGAGATAGAGCTACCCAACACACTGGAAGACAACGGCAAAATAGCAACGGATGGACGATGGATGGACCGGAATCGTGTCCTTAATCGATTAATCTAAGCAAAATTACCAGAACGATAACACTGTTTGAGCCACATACCTACACCTTATTTTTATTGACTAGACACTATAGTATCACGAAATTGGGTGAAGTATGCACGACATCGAACTCGAAAACAACAGTAAAATGGCAACGGATGGACGATGGATGGAGAAGAATCGTGTCCTTAATCTATTAATCCAAGCGAAATTACCAGAAAGATAACACTATTTGAACCACATACTTACACCTGATTTTTATTGACTAGAGACTATTGTAGCATGAAATTGGATTAAGTATGCACGACATCGAACTCGAAAACAATGGAAAAATGGCAACGGATGGAGGAAAATCGTATTCTTAATCTATTAACCTACTAGTTTGACCCAACCAGAACAATAACACTATTTGACCCTTATGCCTACACCAGATATTTTTGACACGTTTGCAACGCGAAATTGGGTTAAGTATGCACGACACCGAAGTCGTTTTGCATCTTCCAATAGATACTTCTTTTAACGATTACCTCTCTGCACTGAGTGTCCAGCTGTTGTGTAGCAAGTTAAAAAAACGACCTGCGCTTCGGCTTCTAGTTCATATAGCCTTAAGTCGCCCAAACCATTATTAGTTCTTCGGTTGACCATCCCCTTACCATTTTTAATTATTATTTGCATGATTTGGCAGATTTTGTCAAATTTTTTTTCAATTTCATTAGGATTAACTCTGTTTTATATAGTGTCCAAGATTCGGCACCAGAGTTCACGACTGGGATATGATACGTTGTATTTTGTATTCTGATTTCAATTAGAATATTGAGTTTGAATACCACATTTATAATATCTAATAAAATAATATAAACAAATAATTATGAATTGAAGGTAAATAATCCACACCTTTCTGGGTATCCCCAAATATTTCATTAAATTCATTATTTTTTATTTTTGTGGGTAATGCAATAATTTATATATTTCCTAATATATAAAAAATAAGATACAAGTTTATTAAATTTTTAATCAAAAGTAAGTTTGTCGTATTTTTAAAATTTTTTCTTAAAAGTCGTTTTATTGCTTTTTTCCCTAATATCCCCTGGTAGTTTCATTTATAATTTCATCCCGCTGTACATCACAGAAGTTTGCTATCTTTTTTCTTTTGGAATGGTAATATTATTTCATATTTTTTTCTTGTAAAATGGTCATGTTCATATTATTTTTGTTTTTATTTTTCTTAATAGTTTTCTTAATAGGTTTTGTTGTGTCCATTAATAATTTTATTTATAAATAGATGTACATTAAATTTAATTATTTGTCTAAATGTCATTATTTGTAAACTTTCTAACATCCCTTTGATTGTTGTGTATCGATTTCTTTTTAGTATAAGTCTTAATGATTTATTTTGGAATATCGTTTTTTTTTTCAATTCTTATTCATTGGCCAGAAATAGTCATAACATTATAAAAAAAAAATGATAGGATTGATGGCGGGATTTTAAAACAGGAATTATTTTTAAACCTTGTTTAATTTAATGAAGGACTTACTTGTGCACGTGCTGTACAGGGGGCAGTCAAAAGTTAATTCTGACATTTGTATGCGCGTCCACGTACCCCGCGTTATTATAATAGGGCCCATACACTGTACACATATTCTTTACTGTTGTAAAATACGTATTTCTGGTGGAACCCAGCATTTAATAACATTTAAATTAATTATGACCATAGCTCATCTCGCTGAAGCTGTTTGTAGCAAAACACCATTAAAACATTAAAATTCATGAAGATTTTTATACACAACAAACTAAAATTTTTGTCTGTCGGAATAAAATAAAGGTTAATGGGACCAAAGATTTCATTCTTTTATAATTCACGTCCCCGGAAAAATTGGAAATAAAATTTATTACTCCCTTTCTTTTAACTCATAGCGTTTGGTTGGTTGGTTGCTTGTCTGACGAAAAAACTTGGTTGGATCGATTTTTAACCCTTTTCCCGTGATCCAATCAAGCTGAAACTTTGCAAGCAGACTCGTGGCGACGATCAAGAAGATCAATCAAATTTTCGTTAAACAAAAATGATAATTATAGTATAATTTTGGATTTTTAGAAATTTTAATGGTTTTTTCATACAACTCAGTAGTAAGTTGTATGGAGATTCCGACGCATATGGTAGACACGAAACCCGAAAATGAGAAAGAGAGTATTATAAAAACTTGTTTTTTTATGGGTTACTTTATTTATAATTGAATTCTTATAATGTTTAAAAATGGTTTGTTTCTTTGTTTATATACTTGTTTTCTTACATAATCTGCCCCTTTCTAAAGATACGGAAGTTTTGGACTAACTAGATCAATTTTTAACGCAGGGTCCTAAAGTGTAAATGTGAATTTTTTTGAATTCATAGCAAAGGCATTCATTGATGCCAATGTGAACACGGTTAACATAGAGATAAGATAAAGGCTAAAACATCTACAAGAACGAACAGGAAAAAGTGATTTTATAGAGTGACATTGAATAAAGAGATAAAACAGCTAATTTCACAAGTTTGGTAATAGTTCTCTTATATTCGTGAAAACTGTCATGGAATGTCGAGGAGGAAGTTATGGTTATTTTCTATTTTGTTGTATGACCTCAACATTCTAGATAAAAATTAAAGTGGGCCATATGTATGTATTATTATGTAGAGTGATCACTCATACAGGTCGTAATCCCTGGACCATCCTATAAAAATACTTCCATACATGTTTCTCATATAAACAGTTTCTATAATTTATCTTAATTTTCGCAAGTAATATATTTATTATTCATCTCCCGACTTCCGTTAAATGCGTAATAGTCGATAAATCAACTTTTCAATAAGACAGAAAAAGCAACGAAATGAAGCCAACATAAAGGGGGTGAATAATGGCTGCCACTAATGCCAGATAGTTGCTATCAATTGGGTTCACACGGCGCGGCTCTCGGGCCGAAAGCCCTCCGCAGCCAAGGCGGGATCCTTTCTTAGCGCGGAAAGCTTTTGCGCGGGAAGTCGTTAGTTTTTTCCCGCCATTCTCGCCGGAGATCGTCTCCGATAGTGGATCCCTCGCGTCATCGCGCGGCGCCATTACGCGAGATTATTATTGGGCGGGAGGGCCGACGCACTGCGGTCAATGTTGATGTCGTGTACAAACAAAATTCATTTAACTACTCACCGATTGCATTATGAGGTAACGAAATCCAGAGAATCAAGATGGTTGTGCTGAAGATTGCTCGACTGTGCTGGATGAAACATATCCAAAGAAGACCTTCTCTAAGTTACCCATATGCGTTACTATATCAACCGTTTTGATGTTACAGTTCCCACAGTCAAGATTATGCCACTAAAAAACAAGCCCGCCGCAGCGCAGGAATCCCTAGTGAGGAGGACTAAGAACACAAATATCAACAATATCATTATATATACATACTATTGTATTAAGCCATGTATTCACTAGGGGACAAATCGCGAAACATTCCGCTCGACATGTCGCATCAACATCTACGCTCATGTTTCGGGGACAATGACGCGGTCATTTGACGTGTACACACCGGGACTCACATATCTTGTCGCGGAAATGTCATCCGATGAGGTTATGGATGACAGCTGCGGTATCTCATTTGGCGAAAACGGGGTTCCGCGCAATTCGAAATGTTTTTTTGGGTCGCAATTTCAAATTAACGAGGTTTTACTGTAGTAAATTGAATATTATTAAAAACAAGGTCCTTTTTGCAAATAATTATTGTTTTCCAGACGTCGCGGAAATATATCGCCCTATGAGGTTATGATGATAGCCACGTATCTGTTTATGTTAATGAGTTTATCGAAAAGTAAGAGGAGAAAAAAGAGGAGAATGCGAAATTATTAACTGCAAAGAGAAATAAGGACGGACATTCTATGCGATCTTCGATCGATACAGCTCGACGAGTTCGAGAGCGATTTCGTTTCCCCGCATTGTCATCTTGACAGATGCAGCGCATGCGTATTCACTTGTTTACATACCACGTGGTACTGACGCTCCGCGGAATGTTGCAGTGAGTACGCTCGGGTATCGTGCGCATGGCAACGTTGCCACGGCACGTAGAAATGCCGCGCTATGTTGTGCGCGAGGTCGCGGAACAGTGCACGACGTTGCAACGTCACGTAGACTCTATGCCGCGCGTGCTGTTGAAGGACAATTTGTCCCCTAGTGAATACATGGCTTTAAACGTGTACAATTTGTATCTAAATATAACCTAATAAAAAAATATATATATATTTTTGCGTTGGCACCAATTTTGCCATTCGCATTTTCTAGTTGTCGCTGCGTAGTAAATGTATTCACGTATGATGGGATAGTCTTGGGTCATATTCTGGTTCACCATTAAAGTGTAAATAATATTATACAGTATTGTAGTGTGTAGAATAATGCTATTTCACTATTGTTGGTCACGCTACGGACATTATGGACTTCAACTGTAGCATTTCTTGTATATATGTAACTTGTGATTCCCGTTTAACGAATAATAGGTATGTTTCAATTGTTATTTGTCCCTGCGCCTCGGAGACGGAGAAAAGGTTTTGTGTGGACGCCTCCCCGTCACGCTAGTGAGTCAGCGGGACGGTGAACACGGCTACCTTAGCATTAAAAAAAATGCCGAACATGGGTGGCGAAAGTGTAGGATTGATATGGAAGCTATTGCTCATAGAACGGTCCAGGGTGTATGGTGGATACCTCTTCTCTATATCAATAATACAATAAATTACTTGATAGGTGTACTGTCAAATACAGATTACACTACGAGATTTTTTATTTTTTTAGGAACGCAATGTTTCCTTCTAGGAATAATGTCATAAGCGTTATAATTAATTTACACTAGCATTTTGAACGGCAGAATACAAATTTTTATCCTGCCTACAATGAAATTTGAAGGAAGTGAGGAATTGCAAAGTTTCACACAGTTTACGAATATTTTTGTGTTGAAACATGTGTGTATTTTTACAACTATTATGTACATTTGAAAGAAATATTGAGATGTAATTTTATCGTTTTGCTTAGTTAACGAAGTAGTAATTATCTCAGTGCGTCGCCCTAACGCGGCCCGTGAGTAATGGGCGCGGAAAATATAGAAGAGTTTGGCAGCACCTATACTTAGCAAGATTTGTATTAGCAAAAAATGTACACGGACATTATAACAATCTTGATTGTTTAACTTGAATTATTATATCTGAAAGGCATTAGCAAGAAAGTAAAGGTTTCGAAGGGTGGAATTTAGAAGCGGTTGGTATTAAAATGTACACAAAACAGTATAGATAACTGTATATGACTTTTGCGCAAGAAAGCAGGTAGATAGTATTTGAAAATTTAATCTTATGCAAGATTTATGGTCCAATACGCACAAAACTTTCGGAAAATTGAAGAAGAAAAGTACGGGTATTAGGAAGTCTAAGCCATTATCGATAGACTAGTGGATGTCATCTTATACATTGTAAAGAGGCTAAAAAGAATCACGCACTCATGTCAAATGACAGTTATTTGAAATGATAACAACACTATCGAAGATTCCAGAACGGCCTAGCGTAATCTACGGCTTTCGGGAAGCATCTTATGTGTGGAAGTATGGACGGAAATGGAAGGAACAAACATGTATGGAAGCCATAAGAAAGGTTCTCGTAAACACTAGGAACGCCTAGAAGGCTCGATATCAACATTCGCCAGATATAAATAAGACGCGACCGAGAGTAGAGCTGTTGTTTTTAGCACGCTTGACAGCGATAATAGAAGCGAAGGCAGCTGCGAGCTGTGGGCCAGTGTGGCCAGCCGAGCGTTAATTCGACAGCGAATAATCCGGAAAGTTCTTACGTAGCGAAATAAATCGGAGGAAATAATACGTGCGGAAATTGAATGGAATATTCTAGTGAATAGTGAAAAAAGTGTTAAAGCGATTATTAAGTGTCTATTAACGAGTGATAAATTTACAAAATAGTTTAATTTAAAATAATAGCGTTAAGTTAAATAGTGTTAAGCGACATTTTACGTTTGATTAATTAATTAATCAGTAATTAATAAATCCCGTATTAAATTCCAGCGTTTTCATTTGATATGAGTGCGTGACAATATATAGATCATCCGAAGCATTAGAGTTTCAAATCCCACTCTTTTTATACGAGTATATAGATTACACCTCGCGTCAAGAATGTAATGGCATTTCTTTTGAACCCATAAAGGAGATCTAAATTTTTACGGGGGAACATTTAATTTGTTCTCAGTAGAGTCACATAAAAGCCAAGCCTCTCTTTTAATTAACGCCGCTGGACCTGTGTTGACGCCGGCGCGCTGTCACCAGACCACGTCACCAAACACGCCGCGGTCCGTGTTTTGACATGGCTGCCAGCGGAACCCTACTGGGATCTGGGGTCGACAACATTTTACAGTCAAGCCAAAAATTATCTCACAAAATGAAAAACACATTATTCAGAGTCAGCAGACATAACAACTTATGTCAGTTTAGGGCTTAAAAATAAATTTTGTTAAGATAAACATTTTTTCATCATGCGCCGTTGAGAATAAATACTGGATACTCTTAGTAGAGCAGGAGATAAAGTACACATGAATGGAACAAAATACCTTCTGGTTAGTGGATATTATGGGATATTCTGCCGTGTGTATATGATCGTTCTGGCAAACGTTCCGGGTCCCATTGCAAGGTCCAGCATCCGAACTGATATGTTATTGTAAGTATTGATATTATGGTGTTGGCGTTTGACAATTTATTGCAAATAAATACTTAAGAAGTTACAGTGGTTTGAAAATTTCAAAAAGTCAATTTTTATTTTATTTTTATCTAATTGTACAAGCGTCAAGAATATTTTAACAAAGTTTCAAGTCAATCAGAGTAAAACTGTAGC
Organism: Agrypnia vestita; assembly: GCA_016648135.1. NCBI lineage: Eukaryota > Metazoa > Arthropoda > Insecta > Trichoptera > Phryganeidae > Agrypnia > Agrypnia vestita. Next base: position 104,944 of record JADDOH010008256.1, read on the forward strand.
AGAGAGAGCCTTTGGAAATTGCTCTCACTAGACTGCCGGGCGGAGAAGCGTCTCAGGTATATCGAAGCACTACTTAGCTGCTTGTCTGTCTTTCTCGAGAGACAAGAATTTGTCTCAGGCAGGAGCAAAAGAATGCCTGCAATATCTAGCAGTTGCAGCAAGATTTTTGCTTTATGGAGCTGGAATCGACGATTCTATGTAAGTTCCTAAATAAAACTTTAATCGCTTTTTTCTCAAAACTTTACGTTTGAAGTCGGTGGACACGATTTCTTAAGAACTAGTGAACCGATTTTATTGAAAATTTGTACTTTGTGGTGGAGATTTTATCAAAAATTGTACTTTTTTGCATGCTGCGTATTATAATTTCATTTTTTAAATTCGTCGGTTAATCACGAATTAACTAACCTACTAAATGAAAATATTTAATTTTATGATTTAATACAAAACTATCGTGAGTTATCCTGACCATCGCACCGCGAGGATACTTTTTTCTAAGGGTTCTCCGAAAACAAGGTCCCAACGGCCAAATTTTTAAATTTTTTAATGAAAATTTTGTAAAAACAGTGTCGCTCTTTTATATACGTAAAAGTTTAATCACAAAATATATCACACAAAGATTTTCCGCACATGCGCCTAAGCGGACGCATTTCCGCGGCATTCAGTCAATTGCTAGACTCGCTTCCTTTGACGAGTCTCTTGCATGAAATATCATAAAAATATATAAAGCATAATTTCAACGCTACAAATTTGTATAATGCCTATTTATAAATAAAAATATATTGCAGCGGCATCCATAATTTTATATTCCAGAAGGCTAGCGTCAGTTTTGACTGCCTTTCCTGACACGGTTGGGAGTCCCGCGAGTGGAGTTTCAAACTATTACCGTTTTACGATAATTTTCCGCCAAAGTATCCCGAAGAGCCTCGTGAATAGCAAAAGTAATGAACAAAAGGATACTTCGAAGGTGAAGCAAATAAAAAATAAATATTGTAATTATTTAGTGTTTAATCCAGGTAAAAAGAGTGATATTGGTGATGAGTCTATGAGTATAAATTATATTTTAAGTAAAAATTTAAGGCTTTTATTCAAACATGAATTTTAGTAGATATATATTGTTTCTTGATGAAAGGCTCTGAAACATGTTGATAATTCAATCAATTGTGGTTTAAACCAAGTGTTATCTTTTTATTAATACAAAGAATGTTACCATACACTTATTTTGCTGTTAGAGAAGTTTGTTTATCTTTTTTATTACGAACATATTATTAATTAGCTTACTCGCGCGGAATCGCACGCGTACATTTTTAGTAACTTTAAGGCCGAAATTTTTTAAATTTATTTTTATTTATTTTTATTCATCTTGATACATGACATAGGAATGGAGCCGCTCATCTCACTAGGAAGAACCCGTGCCGAGATGAGCAGCTGAAAATATAGTGAGAATAAAATAATAAAGATATAAAATAAAATTCTACATAACTATAAGATTAATCAATAAATTGAGGATATAAATATAAAGTGTGGATATTAAAAACAGTAAATATTATATATTACAACAGCAATAGTGAAAGTAAAAGAATATATGTAAAGAATCATATGTATGGTTAGTAACAACATGTAAATATTATAGATCATCAAAGCAATTCAGAGTCAATACTTAGATGATTTAAAGGTAAAGGTACGCCTTATAAGTGTTAGTTTGTACTGAAAATTACGTTTTTAAGATGTACCTTCTTAACCTTTCAATCATCTATGTATTGTCTCTGATTTCAGGCCTTAGTCATATTTTATCAATTTGCGTATTAATTAACCTTAACATATAGATACATCTCGTCGTTTTTTTAGAAGTTTTTGAGTTCTTAAACTTCTCTATAGAAAGTATTTAAAAAAACTCTTACCGTTAAGGGGGAGTTCGCAAAAAACGCATGGCTCGACCATTTATTCGTCGACTTTAGTTGTAAAATAGGTCACCACGTAAAATCCTTTTATTTTAACTGGATAATACATATATAGCTTATGTTCACCCTGAAATTCCATTGTAAACATTGGTGAAAGAATTTTTGAAATCCTATGAGTAGTTTCGGAGATTAACTTCTACATCCAAACTACATCTACATACAAACTTTACCCCTTTATATATTAGTATAGATTAAATGCTAACATTACTAATGTACGTTTTTTTTATTTATATACGTGTCAAAAGTAAAATAAATTGCTTTATACTTCATTCGAAAGAAAATTTACGGCTCCACAAGACATTGTGGATATTTGTTTTTATGATTTTTTATTTTTATTTTTTATTCATTATTTTATTTAATTACAGGCCTTCAAACTGGAATGTTAAGTAGATAAAAATGAGCGCTTTTGGCATCTCTTTCTATTGGAATGAATAATTTTTCCAGTCAAGACCAGATGGTTTTTGTCACAGAGGCATCGAAAAACTTCTAGAAATTTGGCGAATAAATTATCGACTAATTATTTTTTGGTCGCGTCTTTATTTGAAAAAAAAAATAGGGGATTATAAAATATGTGGTGAAATAGGTCTGGAGATCTCATTGATTGGACAGTTAAGTTTAGTCTTTTTGTGAATGAATTGAGGTAACGGTAGTACATATTATGTGACAGCATATTGTAACCCTACCCGGGACGAGCATCGAACCCTCGGCGATTTTATTAAAAGGATAGTGTCTTATCGCTGGATCAAATAAGCATGTCATTTAAATATTAGAATAGTACCTAAATGAATATTAATGACAGAATGTTAGTAAACTTAGTAAAAACCGGTTTCGAGACGTACCCGTCTCTTCATCAGGACCAACACTACACTACTACATTCACAACACTATACACCCCAACCATAATATTCTAAAACTATAACCACTATTGTTCACATGCGTGTTAATCTTGTCAGAGAAATTGAACTACTTATACTAAGTAGTTCAATTTCTCTTACTTTTACTTAAGTAGTTCAATTTCTCTGACAAGATTAACACGCATGTGAACAATAGTGGTGATAATTTTACAATAATATGGTTGGGGTATACAGAGTTGTGAATGTAGTAGTGTAGTGTTGGTTCTGACGAAGAGACGGGTACGTCTCGAAACCGGTAAGTTTGGTAGTGGTTTTTACTAAGTTTACTAACATTCTGTTATTATGTGTAACCACAAAGTTAATGCTTTAAATATTAATAATATGAAAATAATATGTCTTATTTTAATTGAGTTATTTAGTTCCTGAATAAATACATGCAACGTTTAAAGAAAGGATTGCATTTGGGTGAGGTCGAAAGAAATCCTTTGACAAATAAGGGCAAAAGGGTTTGGTTTTAGCTTAGCAGATTAATCCGTTGTCAAGTGTGTGCCATTACAGCCAGTCAACGCAGGTCCTTTTTGTCTAACCCTTTTGTAAAAAGTTATATAAGAGACAAACCAAGCGTGATTAAAATAGATGAGATAAATCACTATCTATTACAAAAATATCGTTTTTTTCTTCTAAAATGAGATTTCATTAATTAAGGCAAATATAGATATTATATTAACTTTATGTTGAATGTTCATTTTATAGTACGTACTAAATTGGTATACGTTTTTTCGTTCAACGCAGTGATGGCTAACCTTTTGAACTCGGTGTGTCAAAATTCGGAAAACTGCTGAATATCATAATATGCTAAGTGTTTAATAAAAGATTGGTATTTTGTGCACTTTAAGTATTTTGGTTAATTTTATGGATTTTTATATTCAAGATATATTATAGATGTCTCATAGAGACGAAGCTATTGTTTATATAGGAAAGTCGGTACGAAAATCTTTTTGGATGTTTATCGGGCTTGCGACCTACCGTACGGCTGGCTTAACTGATCACTTTACTTACACAGGGTAAAGTGATCACTTAACCCACATAAAGTTTACACGATTTTTGTATTGTTTCACTCTGAGAATAAGGTTTAAAAAAGTATGCAGATAGAAAATGTGTGAGTGAAGCCATAGCTAGATTTGTCAGGCTACTAAAAGTGTCCGGTTATCGGTTCTAAGTATTCCAAATTTCCTGTTCGAAGTATAACTATTCTTCAATCTCCAAACGATTTCTTTCTACATTTTCAAGATTCGACCACAAGTCGGCAAACACTGGAGTCCAGATGCTGTCTTCAAATTCTGCAAGTTGGAACTCTAAATTATTAATTTGCATCCATTTAATTCCATAGCACTGTAAACAACTACATTCGGATGATTATTTTAATTTGACTGTTCCAGGATTCTAAAATGATTAATTAATTTTTTCGCCGAACTGATCAAGCGACGAGTTTATAATATGCTGGTACTTTATTTGCATGGGCTCCATTTCATTTTATAGGATTATGCGGCTCTTTCGAATTAATTTTTTTATTTGAGGACGATAATTACAAATTTTAGTTCCAACACCTTGCCTAAAAATTTAGTACAAAAAAAATTTTGACCGTTCTTAGGTGTGATATCCTTGTTAGAGGAAGGATCTTTTTGTCGGGAAGTCTGGGATCCTCAGTAAAAGTGCAGAATGTTCTACTAGTACTAATTAGGTCTCCAAGTGCGTGCTTTCGTGATGGCTTTCTCAATGGCGCATGCCCGAACGGCGCGTCCCTTTAATCACATTTTCCCTCTCTATCTCCTATCTCTTTCATACGCTCGGACAGACGTCTATCCAGGTACATTACACGAGGAGATTAAACAAATAAAATAAAATAAACAATAATAAACCCAAAATCACCCACAATGTCTTGGCGTGTTATGTCTGACGGCTAACCGTGAGTGGTTCAACACATACTTACCCATACAATCAGGTTTGGATAACTGTGTTGGCCTTGAAAATTGTACGTATTGCAGTGCACTGTAAGATATTATGTATCAAGAATAAATATATTAATATAATAATATTATAGTTCGCGATTCCTTACTATTTTAACAAGCTTTTAAATGTTGAAAAATAATTTTACTAAGTCTGTAAAAATCAACAGAGAAGAAGACGTAAATACTTTGTTATACATACAAACATCGCGTGTATGTATTATGAGAAAATAAATTGAAAGGACAGATCACTTCTATTCAAAATCCAGCAAATACACACTATTTACTGGATTTTGAATGGTTTATAAAACGATAAAATTTCAGATGGCAAATACCTTTTCGATACATTTTTCATCTTTTAAAAAAAAATATAAAAAACTAACCTGATACACAACTGAACTCAAGTGAGTATAAAAACAATTATTAATCGGTTTTAGAACGAGAACAAAAGATAAAACTGTTAACTTAGTCATTAAATAGCAGTGGGTAAGAGGAAAAGTCCGAATGAACTTTTTATCGACTCATATTTTCTTTATGTGCAACATACTCTGAGGAAAGCTTATTTTCAATAGATACTTTACTTTCTGTTTAGCCGGTAGCCACCGGGACACCTGAAGAGTGAATGGAATGGCCACTTAGATTTTACGTTCTCACCGAGCGAATCTCTTCTATTGGTATGCGATTCCGGATGTTAGGAACAGGTGATGTCGGCGCTTTCGAGATGTATTTCGGAAACAATTTTGGTACTTTAAAAGACTGAAAATAGAACGAAATTTTATCGATCCACTTAGCGCGAGATTTTATTTTTAGTAAATAATTTATAGCACGATAGAGTTAATTTAAAAGGGTTGCTGAGATAGATAAGGCATGTAGAACGTATATAGTGAGAGTGATGAATGAACAAAGGGCATACTCGAAAGGCTAAGTAGGTAGACCAGATATTATTTTGCAATTGACGTGAGCTTGTATAAGAAGATGGATGAAAGAGAAGTGGCGAAATTAAAATGTAAAGACACAAGTGGGCAGTGTTCTATCCTCTGCATGTTTAACCCTGAAAAATAAAGCAAAGCCGTAAGAACACTTGGATAGTTAAGTCATATTATAAATATTTAAAATTAGTCATAATATTTTAAAAGATTTTTTATCATTAAATTATACATATTTAAAATTAGTCATATTATTTTAAACGATTTTTTATCATTCACGCTTTGATCGATCTTAGTATGCAATTATCCACGAGTAAAAGTGATAAAGTAAATAAAGATTAAGTGTGGGTTATAGAAGCAAAGGCAATATATATCCAAAAAAAAATTAATACAGTTATCAAGGATTTAAAATTTATAATGTACCGAATTCGAGACATTATAGGAAATAAAGTCTAAATACATAGGAAACATGATTTTGCAAGGGATACATACATTAAAACTAGAATTCAGTACATTGTAAATTAGTAATCCTCGGTGAGTCACATTTTGTTTATTTTATTTATTTATTTATTTGTTTATTTTAACTAACTAACTAACTAACCATCACGCCGCTTCCACGCAGGGGTAGGCAGAGAGGATTGAACGCCGCACTCTTCTATTTATTTACATTTGTTTTACTGTGTTTTTTGTTTTACTTCTGTTTATTTTACATTTGTTATACAAGTAACTAATAACAGCCAGACTAGGTAAAACCTGTTCTGTGGCAGTTATTCTCATTTGATATTTATGTAATAGTAACAAATAACAATAGTAAAGAAGTGCAAACGTAAAAATGAAAGTAGAATAAAATTTAGTAACATATACAATCATAAGAATACATAAAACATTTTTTGTATATGCCTTTGCTTTTACATCCGCGAGTTTTAAATATACAACCAATGCAGGAAAAGTTCACTTAAAGCTCGTCTTGATACATTTCGGACCAAAATGAAATATATAATTGTGTAGAGACGGCGAAGCGTCACACTCTTCTGTCCAGTCACGCAAAATTTGCCTCATCCGCATTCGTACACCTTCGCATGAAAGTTCGGCGATTGTCAAGACTCCTAACAGGACTATTCTTCAGCATCTGGTCAATCTGATCATGCCACGCCTTCCGCGGCCGACCTCTCTCTCAGGCGCCGTCAACACTTGTGTCATACATCTTTCTTACCACCCTTTTCTCGTTCATTTGTTCAATGTGACCGAACTAACCTTCTTTAATTCCATTCACTATGCCTAGATCAGCTTTTGTTTCTTTCCTAATTATTTCCTAATTTGTACATTTTTCGTCCATCACAAATGGATTTGTCACACAAAGTCTCCGAATGATTCCAATTTCACTGCATTCAGTCTACTTTCGTCCCTCTTCTGACAACTCCAGGGTTCACTTCCATGCGTCAGTGATGGTACCAAAATTGTTGAAATTTACATATAAATAAATAAATTTTCCAAAATTTCGACTAATTAAGGAAAATAACTCTTTAAATAAATTTTCATCACAATCGAGGGGCGTCATCCTCAATAAGAAAGAACGGTATTCAAAAATTTGCAAATTAAAAGTTTTTTAAATAAAAAATTTGCTAATTAAAAGTTTTTTGAATCTGAATTTGAAAATTAAAAGTTAGATCGTAATGTAAGAAAGATACACCCCTTCTAATAAAAGGATCGCTTCATAGCCTTGGCTGATGTACCCTAAGTTGCACGGGTAGGTTTTATTTTAAAAACTCTAGTTATCTTAATGGAGGTTTAGCTTAAATTTTGATACTTGAGTTTTGTATAACAAGTGGCCGAAAAACAGCATGATATTTGAATACTGGAAATAAATAAAGCACCAAGTACCAGAATGTTCATTTTAAGATACAAGCTAAAAAGTGACTATAGTCGTTTTCGTTCTTTATGTGCTATTTTATACACCTTTTCATTAATATTTTCAACAGTACTATACGCCGGTATATTACGCGAGTTAGTCATTTTAATACTCAAAACTATAAAATACTTATAAAAAATGACGCGGCACTTAATACTTGTGCGATATGCATTCTCATATAACTAGGAATTGACACAGATAGGACTTCGGTGCAGTGTTTAATGCATTATTGAAAGCATATAGTAATAATCTTAGTGATGGTATTTTAACCGGTGATTTGTATTTGATTGCATCGATGTTTGATAACTAATTTCGCAATTCCATGGGTTACCATCGGCACCAAAATAGTTATATCTTAGTTACCAATCATCCGTACAATCAGATACAAATCCAAAACACAAGAAATAGGAATAGAATAAGATTACTATATAAGAAAAAAAATGTGTACCCAGAATTGTCTAATATACAGAGATGTAAAAATATATGATGAGTTGCCAGAAAACATGAAGAATATAAATAACATGAATGAATTAAAAAAAAATGCTATAATTATTGTAAATAGTATAGAATTGTATAGCATAAGATGAACTATTTATATTTATATTTAGATTGTACCATAGATTAAATTAGATTTAAATGTAAATATGTAGGTTATTATAGATATTATATTAGTAATAGACTTTATAATGTAAAGTGTAAAATAATATAATTAATAAAATAAATTTAGTTTTCACCACTTTTTTATATTGAAAATATCAACACGTTTCAAGGCCTATGTCCCCTTCGTCAGGATACAATTGTATACTAACAAAAATTAAAGTTAAAAATTGAAGCATAGACAATCAAAATATTAAAAAGTTATACCTATATGGAAAATGAATAATAATAAAGTACATACTTAACATGAAAATAAATTTAAAAAAAAACTATTTGCAAAAAGTATAGAAATAAAAAAAAAGTAAATACTGTTTAATTATAGGAGTGTAATATTATTTAACTTTAGAAATACACAAAAAAAACTACCGAAAATAACCGGTTAAAATAGCGGTTTGACCATCACTAATCTGTAAACTGATCACAAAAAAAATATTTTTGGCATTTAGTATGTCATTCATTTCCAGTATTCATCTATTTTCAGAACCACGAAATTAAAAAAAAAAACATTAAAAACCGCTGATAAAGTACAGCGGACTGTACACAGCAAATCGAAACGTTGTTTACACAGCGCTGGCACGAGATGGGTTATTATGGCCATTTTTTACGGCTCCAACGGCGGCCTAATGAGAGGTCAGCGACCCCGGCCCGCGCCCGACCCCCGGCAGACAGCCCCCGGGCAGCAAACACCACGAAGTGGAGCGCGGGAACAAGTGAGGAGATCTTTTTTGGGGAACAGCGCTGGGATGGCTCACAAAGGCACCGCGGGTTCTGGATCTCCATCAGATATTGGGTAAGAACGCACAAATCGAGGGGTTAATGTTAAAATGTAGTATAGAAAATTTTTGGAAAAAGTAAAACATTTTAAAATATTCGATTTTCAAAAAACATGTTTCTCTGTAAAATATTTTATAATTATTTTTTAATTCACATTAAATCAATTTGTAGCCCTATTATACGAGATTTTTAATGATTTTTTTATACTATATTTAAAATAAAATAAAACACTTGTTACTATATATTATGTATATAGATTCGTCAACTAGTTTCGGTTGGTCTTAACCCTCTTCAGGCAAAGTATAATATAGACAAATCTAAGTACAGACATTTAAATAGGAAAAGAAAATCAGAGAGGGATAGAATCTCAACTAAGAGGGGGAAGGAAAGGGGAGGGGTTAAGCGAAAATAGATATTTTTAGTACATTTATAATTTAATTTACAATTGAATACTACGACTGAAATACCCCTTGGGCAAATTGAAATACAAAATGAAATAAAAAAATATATTTACATGTTGTGTACGTCCAAACATCTACAGGCAAACACACAAATTCACATTATTTTAGTCATGTATTAAACGAATATTTTGAGTTTGTTCAAATCTTTCAGAACAGTGCTGGATTTATGTCACAGAGACATTATTAATCAATTAGTGTATATTATAGTTATCTCACAGAGACGAAACTGTATTATAAAAGTATATTGCCTTCAAAATTCCGTAAAATCAATTGTAGATTTTCTCATTAGCGACATCTGTGGGGATTTAGGGGAATCAAAATGGCTTTGTACAGGCCGCATGCAAAAAGCGCTTACAACTCATATATGAAAGCTTCACGCAATTTGAACATATATACAACTTCCAAAAAAAAATGAATAAGCATGGTATATTCTATCATGGGTGGAAATGGTGAATGTTACAATTGTGTAAAGTGATCACTTAAGCCTACCTAAAGACAGGTCATAAGTCCTGTTACACCCAAAAATGACTTCTATACCTACTTTCCCATAATTAATACAGTTTCGTCTCTTTGAGATATCTATAATATACACTAATTGATGTATTAAACGTACTGAATACTGTCAGTTAGTATACCAAATACATAAGGGCCAGTTGTTTGATCAGGAGTAAGAGTAATAGTTAAGATAAAAGCATAGATTTTTGCGTTCTCTACCAATCAAAACACCCGTTTTCGTAAAAATCTATGCTTTTTGCTTAACTCTTTCTCTAACTTTTGATCAAACAACAGGCCCTAAGAGTGTTTGATAAATGTTTCAGAGTTCGTAATAAATGTTAAAAATTATAGTTGTTTCAATTTAACTTTCACCCCTAGATACGTAAAAATTTGGTTACCGAGCAAGTACCCAAGCACACAACAGAATATCAGATTCCTTGAAATTTTCAAGTACATTCATAGGAATATACAAAGATTCTCGGAGGAAAAATATATTTCAGAGATGTCGAAAAATTCGAAAGATTATAAAATCAGGAACGGCAGCAAAATAACATTATGGGTAAATATATGTGTGTGGTAATGTATGAATGTGTGTATGTATGTGGAAAATGATTTTGAAGTCTGAACATTTTTTGTCAGACACCATAATTTTAGCAAAAAAGACAAAATATATAATTTTTAATTACGTTTACAAAAATCTGGTAACCTATATGGTGGATACATTATCATACAAGTTTGTCCTCTCCTTTTCTTTTCCATTCCCACTCTTTGATGCTTTATGCAGTGATACAACATATTAATTTCACTCTTAAATTTTCTTTTCGTTACTTTTTTCACTTATGGATAATTTTATTGTTAAATTTTACTTTTAATTTCATTACTTGTTAACCCTAGGAAACTTCACTGGAAACATAAAGATTATATATTTAAACACATTACGTATTGAACCGTAGTGTTTTTTCTTATATAAGTAAAATAAAATAGCGTACTTGTGCCAAATTTCATCAGGGAGATTGAGTATTTATTTATAGCACAGCGCCCAAATTCGTAAAAATTCGAATAATTTGTAATTCGCTGAATATCGAATAACACTATTTGACAATCAATGGGCTACAAGCAACTTTGAAAAAATCTGTAAAAAAAAAAGTAACCCATAAAAACCAAGTTTTTATTATACTCCCTTTCTTTGTAAAATATAACAACAAACGACGAATTAAAAAATTTAACATAACACTAAACTTACAGTAATTTTATATATTTCTAAAATGTCAAATGTTTTAAGCTTTGATAAGACACTTCATGCTTTGAAGATTAAATTCTAAAAACAATTGTCAGTCAATTTAGATTTTCGACATTCGTAGTGAAGTACCTATTATGTATACCGACGGAGTAATTCAAATTTAGAAAATATTCCGCGACGTTATCGGGCCGCCGTTGCTAGTAATCAAACTTTGGTAATGATTCCAATTTGAAAAAGCGATTAAAATTTCTAAAAATCCGAAATTATATTATAATTATTAATTTTTTTAAAGAAAATTTGACAGATCTTCTTGATCGTCGCCACGAGTCTGCTTGCAAAGTTTCAGCTTGATTGGATCGCGGGAAAAGGGTTAAAAATCGATCCAAAGTTTTTTCGTCAGATAAGCAGACAAGAAGACAAGTAGACAAGCAGACGCAGTGAGTTGAAAGAAAGGGAGTAAATAGGGATCTTGTAATATTCCTTTATAATTATTATGAAATTATTCAGAAGTTAATACATCACAATATGACCCATAAATATTTAATATTGAGATTAAAAAAATAATATTTTAACGTAAAACTCACCCTTCAATGTGTATTGAATGTACGCGCCTGGTTGGTAATGATGGTTCCATTTGAACTACTGGCTGTACACCCTGTGCAACCTACTCATACCGCTAGACCGCGTAATTATATTTTGTTGACATTCAATTATTTGTTATAATTAGTCCTTCATGAATTTGCCATTTATGGCTTTGTAATTAACGTTTCAAAACATTGCAGCGTGTATTTTTATTGAAAACCGGGAACGCAACACGTTTGGCTTTTCGACATCTCTTAAAAAGGTATACTCGTACATGCACACAAAGCCATTATGCGTATAAATCTAACGTCAAAATACTGTTTATTTTCATTGTTGCATGTTATATATTTACTGTTATATTATGTATTGCACACTTCGTCAATTTTGATGTGATGCATTTTATATAAAGCTAGCTATCACCCGTCAAAATGAGGTACTTTTATTATATATTTTGGCCGCCAGTTAAGGCTGTGATAACAGCGCCGTCTAGAGTAGCGTAGCGTCTCGATAACGTTGGTAGTGGAGATTATTTAATAGAGTATTATGTTTTCTCGCTTCATGTACAACATCATTATATTACACCTTATCTGGTAGCGTTAGTCATGGACATTGTTACGAAGAGAATTATATATTTTTTTGTATATAAACTTCATCATTATTTGTACGATCTGGTAACGTTAGCCACGGACATTGTTAGATAGAGAATTATATATTATGTTGATTAATGATTAATACCAATGACATGTGTGATATAGTAATGGGTGTACTTATCAGTTTTAATTTTCATTTAACTGAAATATTAAAAGAAATCTAATTCAGAGTGTTTTATTAAAAAAGCATAACGTCAATATTTTAATTTTATAAACTTACAATTTTGAAAGCATACTTATTTTGAAAACGGAATGACAGAAAGAGATCAGCTATTGGATATGAAGTTACGGACGGACATTCGAAATTATTGTTATTAAGAAGAAGTACTATTTTTTTTAATTTGATAGAAATCAGTTTATTTCACACACACAAACAAACACCTATTAATTTCTTCATCCGAATTATCTTAACATTAAATTAAATGTACTGTTTCCGCTGTGATGTAAGAAATATTGACAGATGTCTTGATATTTCGCACAAAAGCTTTATGCGTACATAAATAAGTATATCTCGCCTATTTTACCTTAGAATATTATGCATGCAGTGAGTACATTGAAGCACGACTTTTAAGTAAGCATACGTTTTGAAAAAAATCGAATTAGTAGATATGTCTTACAATATTTCCATCTCAATTATTAACACATTGTAAAGATTTTAATGTACTATCACAATATGTTAGAAACCAAAAGAAGCGGCGCACCAACATAACCTCTCGAAATTTATCACTCGGTTATACTGACAACAACTCTATGGAACTATCTGGAACACTCCACAAAGTAAAATCTCGAAAGATCGAGAAAGACATTTACTTACCTATAAATACATGACGTTTAACAAACGCGATTTAAGCAGCGGAGATAAGCGCAGTGTTACCAGCGCGTATATTCCAGCAGTAATAAATAGAGGAAGTTCCTACCGGAGCGGCGAGCGAGAAGTTTTTCTACGTGCGAATATTGAACTAAATTTGCTAGAAAGTGATCGAACTGTGTGAAATATTCTGGAAACATTTAGAGACTATAAATTAAAGAATCGTACACTGATTTTACTCGTGTTCAGTAATTTTTGCGTAATAAGTAAAAGTTTAAATTGTTTAAGTGTTTTTTATTCTGCCTCTCGCAGCCACGTCTCGTTACAGTATCATAATATTCTGTTACTAAAATAATAATATTAATAATAATAATATTAATAATAATAATAATATTAATAATAATAATATTAATAATGATAATAATAGTTTTTATTCAGACTTTTTTTTTGATTAGTTAGACTGTCACACCATGAAAGTTCAGTATGTATGCCTTTTGTCAAAGGTCTCCTCCAATTGCCTCCATTCATCCCTATCTTTTGATTATGGTCCACGCACTACCTGCTCTAGCCTTGATTTCATCCACCCACCATCTAAAAGGCCTCGTTTCCTTTTCTCGTTTCTTGTGAAGCAAAACATTATTGTTTTTGACCATTTCTCTCTCCCCCTGATTGTACGTCCAGTCCATTTCCATTTAAGCTTTCTGATGGATACTTAAACATTCTTCGTTTTTATTTGTTCTTTGATTATTGAATTCCTTATTCTATCCCATTATTTTTTCCCACCACACTTCTCCCCATAGCATTCTGGCATAATTCTAGAGTTCTTTCGTGGGCTTTAGTGCCCATGACAGTTGTAAGTGAGGACAGGCAGAATGCAGGTATCGAAGAGTTTCCTTTGACGTATATGCTCATATCTCTGTTCTTCATGATTTCCTTTAGACTCCCATATTCTGTCACAGTAATATTTAATTTCGATGTTTTTTCCAAATTATAATATATGATTGCATAAAAGTAATCCTTTAATGTACTCAAAGCACGCGGAGTTATCCTAAGAATACGAGGGATATTATGATATTTTACATATTACTGTACTTACAAGCATAGCATGAACGATTGAAAGGTAACTTTACTATTTGTTAGGATTTTTTGTTATTGTTATTGTTAACGAGCGAGGGAAAACGATAATAATGAGAGGAACACTTAACATAAGCGTCCATATTACTTTAAGTTGCGGAAGATTTCCTTTTGTTGCCCAGCAATAATTCAAACGGCCTTGGACGATCGCTCCTGATGGAACTGGGCCAGGCTGGACCTGATTAATGGCCGGCCGGGGTGCGAGAGGTTCCGCATTCATGTTTGATGATGATGAAATCAAAGGGTGCCTACCCCGCGCGAGAGGGCGGAAGGAAATAACTCAATAAGACGGATAACCCTTTTTTAATTCACGGAATTACGTAAGTGTTGAAGCGATTAAATTTATCTACAAAAACGGATCAAATCAGATGCAATAAAATTTGAGTTGAGTTGAGTTGAGTTGAGTTGAGCATATAAATAACGCGATATGTAAAGCGATAAAAAATGATAAAATAATTACCTGTGGAAGGTTAATGATAAACATTTACAGGGTGTCTCGTAGCTAGTAGCAAAATCTTCGGGGAAGTCTTCCTCATTAAATTTTCGAAATGTTGACAGTTATGGAGATAAATGACATCAGTGTGCAATTTCGTTTACAATATTTCTGACTTATTTTCTAGACTCTCACTAAAATAACTATGTTGTATATGTACATAAAATAATTAAAACCTTGCAGAAAATTGAGAAATATTATTTAATTATTAAGGCTTTAATAATTTTATTTGATCAGTATTAAAGCGAATAAATTTTAAATATTCCATATAATTTACTGGAGTGATAGTTCAACGTTTTACTGAGAATAAGTAAAAATATTAAATAAAAATGCAAATTTTGATGTCGCTTATCTCCGTACCTGTCGACATTTCAAAAGGTAAATAATATTTTCTATTCAAACTAAATGCGGAATACTCTCCCGAAGTTTTTGCAACTAGGTATGAGACACACTGTATATATAAGAATTGTGTGCAACATACAGAGTGTAACGGAACTAGTACGTATGTAGCTAGATTCCAACCTAAATAACGGGTCAAAAATGTTTTAATATCTGTATGACAACCTATGTATATCCGTCCGTCCGTCTGTCTGTCCACGTAACTTCGTGTAACGTCCGTTATTTCATTCGAATTCACGGTTAAAATAACAGAAATAAACAGCCGGAGTTGGGGCTTGAATCCCGGGCCAGCGAACCCGAAGTCGGCAACGATAACGATGTTGCTGTCGCCGAGCCTGCATTACTCGTCAAAAACACAATACATATAGGACTTAGCAAAGACACGAACCACTTCATGTTACGCCCAATCGCCAGGCTTTAGAATAGTACCTCTAACTACCGGCAGCGGAAATATAAAAAAAGTTAAAATATTTTGATAAAAGTCGTAATTACTATTTCATGGGTGTAGGCTATAAATAAGTATATACCGATTCTTTAGAAACCGGCACATAAAAGTACCCTAATTTTTGATGGGTTACAGCTAGTTTTTATTCAAAGTTAACAATTAGAAATAGTTCTGCTGGTTGTTTATTGTTTTAAAAATAATAAATCGTAATATTTTATATGTTTTTATTATTTAAATCCACCATCATTAGAACTTCGTTATAATTTATATATCTCACCAAATAAAACTGCATCACATGTGGTTATAACACTATCAACATTGCTCTCGAACGCAGTTCGAGAAGTTAGTAAGAAAGTAAAGGAAGCGAATTATCAAAAGGGGAAGTTGGTATTCCAATTATTTCAGCGCAGCTCTGACCCATTCTAAAGTTATTCTGTTAAGAAACATGTTGGTACGACGCGGATCAAGTTGACCTGACTTCGATTTCGCCGGGCAAAATTGTATTTGTTGACTTGAGCACGATGATAGGTTTAAAACAGTGGCTAGTAATTGTAATAGTAATAAGTGAAGAATAACCCAATAATAGTGCTTCGCTAAATGGTGGCGCGTATACTATGTCATTAGAAGGAGATCATAGATGTCTCTAGCAAAGAACATTCGCATAATTATAAAAAATAGATTTAAAGCACGTGTAAATCACTTTAAAAAAATTGATGATTTGTAGATGTTCTTACGGTGGAATTGGTGAACGTTGCCTCGTGTAAAGGCATCACTAAAGCCAGTTAATACAGGTCTTAAGCTCCAGGCCACCCTATAAAGACTTCCATAGACGTTGTACATACAAATAGCTTCATCTCTGTGAGACATCTATTATATATCTTAATTAATAATTATCCCTCTGTTGAAAAAATCCAGTAATTGTGCTCTCAGAACATGCATATACAAATATTGGTAATTTTAATTTATATTTATTTCTTAGAATTTCTTATGTACAGATATTTGTTTGGATGGAATGCAGGCCCTTGTACAGAAGCGGAACACACCAAAAAACACCCAGGCTAATTGATTAAA
Source organism: Agrypnia vestita (assembly GCA_016648135.1). Taxonomy (NCBI): domain Eukaryota; kingdom Metazoa; phylum Arthropoda; class Insecta; order Trichoptera; family Phryganeidae; genus Agrypnia; species Agrypnia vestita. The sequence goes on from JADDOH010008256.1 coordinate 121,806, forward strand.
TCACAAAGTTTAACTGCGACCTCACCGGGAATCGAACCCGGAATCCCCGGTGCGAGAAACCGGCGTCACGCCCATCGGGCTACGAGAGCCGCCGCAGGAGAAAGGGAGCGAGCGAGGGCTACAAATAATAATAAATTAATAAGCTATTTAAAAAACTCATTTTTAAGCTGCGGTTTGCATGGTGGTGCATGTGATGGTGCGCATTAGGGGATCCAGGGACGATGCACAAAAGCCGCAGCGCTGCAATTGATAACTCACACTCTGCGAAACTTCAAAAGACATTTCGCTCCGCTCCATTTAAAACACTCGTTGAATTTAAGCGAACAATAACAGGGCGGCGGAACGTCTTAGGGGAGGGGTCTGGTGCACTGCGGGGGAAATTCAAAAAAATTCTAAAGATCCACAAAAATATGCATATTGGGGTTCGAGTTGTTTACATTTATCTAAACGATGCCGAAGGCCTGGGGGTCCAAATCATAAATGCATTTTTACTGTTTGCGTAGTAAGTTTGTAGGTAACCAGCGTGAAAATAATATACTTTTTTTTATTTTTCCGGGAGCTAATTTTATTAAGGTAGAAATAGGTTGATTTTTTCAAAGAGGTGATTGATCTTTTTTATTGGCACTTATTAAGACTCGTATTAAATTATTATTTTATTAAATTTTGAAAGAATAAAACACTTTTTAGCTTGAAATTATATCAAAATTTAAAATAAAATTCAAAACTTATATATATTATTTTTTATTTTTGATGATTTTCTTTCCCAATGTGAATGTCTTGTACAGTAGCCGGCAAACATCTTGAAATTCTACGGCGTAGTGGGGGGAAGTTTGCGCATCTACCTTTCCACCAACGAGACCCACATTTCGTCTTCTGCGCATTCCCCCGCTACGCCAAAGAATTTCAAGAAGTTTGCCGGCAGCTGTACCTACTTAGATTAGTCTACATTATAATGCCCTAAAGAAGGTTGAGACCAACTGAAACTAGTTGATGAATATATAATAACAAGTGGTTTAAAACTAAGTATTTAATTTTATTTTTAATATTAATATTATTTTAAAGTAATTTTTTTTTGAAAAAAAAAAAGGCTGAGTTCCCATTTCCGTCAACCTCCTCCGCCATGACTAATATGTAACGTTTCAAGACTGGGTTTTGTCTGTGACAAAAAAAATGTACATGTACTTATTTTAAAAATAAGAACATATCCTTTTTTCACAAGTAAAATTGGGAAAAATTTAAAAAAAAATAAAGTCGTCACAAATTCATTACACGATACAATTCTGGCAATGCGAGACTTTAAATAATTGTAATCGATGGTCAAAATATCCGTATTTTTATGAGTATGAAAAATCGGAGACACAGGATCCCTAGCCGAAAGTATGGGATACTGGGGAAGCTCTATAAATGCATAAAACTTGGACAGTTCCAGGAAGACAGGAACGAACGGGATTCCTTGTCGTGGAGGGTAAAATTTTGAACCCAGCAGGCTTAGTTTTAGTGGCGGGGGAACTCGATTCCGGAGCGGACGGTCTAATGGAAGAAAAACATTATTTTAAAAATATCATTACCGGAGGCTGACAATGGCAGCGATGGACCAGGGGGTGCGGGAAGGGCTAGCGGATAATGTGCAGATGGCAGATTCCATGTTCCTGATTACAGGGCTGTGAAAACGATTCAATAATATTCCAAGATTCGACCGATTACGTGAATTGATAATTCCGAAGGACGGAACGACGATCACAATCAGATTCGCCTGTAGTTTATATTTAAATGTAATGCGACATCGCGTTTATTTTCAATTTGACGGGAAAGTGAAAATTAAAACTAATGAAAATAAATATATTGTCATCAGATGTAAGAAAATAGGCATTGCACGTAATCGAGAATTTTACAGCGCTCTATCCCTTTACAGCGAATTGGAAATCGTTAGAATGACTAATAGAAAACCTTTTTATGTAGCGAATACTTCTAGAAGTAATAGTTTTTCTAAAATTATATTATTGAAGCATTTTAAATGATAATATAATACTTTTTTTTTGTAACACGAGTTAACAACGTGGCTCTGTACGGGTATCACAAAGGTTAAAGATCTTACTAGCATTATGCATGATTTTGAAAATTGAACTTTTTATTTTTTTTATGTCTTAATTTAGTTAATATGACACAAAAATGGTCATAAAATATTTATACTTTGTACTTTAATGTCACTCTACGACAATCTATCGGGGTCAATAACCTGCAGACGGTCTGTTTGCTAAAAAAAAAGTAAAAATAAATAAATAAAACTGTAAATAATTTTAAAAAAACAACAATAAAACAACAGAAACACTTGAAAGAGATTGATAACGCCGTAATTATCGATCTGACTGCGAAACAGAGTGCGCTATTAAAGAGAAAATTATTTTCTTGGTGAGTTTTTGTGGAGATGTCCAAAATTGGTGAGGCCTTTTCAGAGACCCTGAAAGTAATTTGATTTCACCTACCCACACACATCAACACAATGAGAGGGGGGATTAAGGAAAGTGCAGCTGGTGGCGTGAATGGACCACCGCGGTCTTGTAAGTCTGTCCCGCCTGCCAGGAGACACATCTTGAAGAATTATTACAGACCCTTAAATAAATCTAGTGCACGTTGCGTGAAATTAACAACTGCTGGTCATTTACGTATTTTTTTAATTTTTAGAAGTATCCATAAGGTGTGAAAAATAAATGAGAAGGTCGGAAACTGTTGGAATATTAAAAAAACGAGCCTTGCAGTAGTCGCATATGATGTGTAACATTTGACATCTAACAATTAAAAATATCAATTTAGCTTTTGTTTATATGCAAGTAAAGCATTTAAACAAAATTTAAAAAGGTAATACCTATATATTTATTAATTAGTAAAGAAAATGTATGTGCATCTATTTATTATTGAATTTTGCCGCACTAGGTAGGTACCGTATATCTACATACGCATTTGTTTAGAAATGTGTTTGGTCAATTATATGTTTTTATTTATTTTCATGGATGGCGGTAGTGTGCCGTGTGTGCGTTTTGTTCCATAGTGACACATTACGAGGGATTCCAATCATGTGTAATAGGTATGATGACAGTATTAAAAAAATAAAGAATAAATGATTATAGAGAGGAAAATATTTTGAAAGGATTCTATGATCCAGTTTTAATATACACATTGAGATTAATAAGATTTTCAATAAAATAAACGTAAAAAAATTTTCATCTCGCCATTTTAACTGAAACACCGGTAAGAGCGAATGACTTCACGCCTAGGTAACCATCACTGTGTGGCTGAACTGTTGTCATAGACACAATGCAATATTTACTTAGGCTTGACGTTACGTAGACACCATGACACCTGGGGGCGTTTCTGCGCGCAATTAAAAATAGGTAGATAAAAATGCAATTCTTTTCGTGAAAACTAAGTTTATTACAGAAATAATGTTATTTTAGGTAATAGTAATAATAATAGTATTTTTTTCAGCTTGTTGAGAATAGATTCTCACCTCACCATATAGATATACATACATATAAGTAAAAATAAAAAACAACAACAAACATACAAATAGAATAAGAAATGAAAACATGTCGAAATTAAAAATAGAAAATTAAAGTATAAAATAATAATAAAAATAGATAAATACATAAAAAATAATGGAGAACACAAAAATAACATAATTAGTGTCCATCTTTGTGTATTGGGGAGTCAAGCCACATAGCAGCTGCTTGAATAATGGAGTTACTAGACCCCCACATCCTCTTTCTTGCGTTAACTATCTTCAGTCGTTGGAGAGCAGAAAAGCCATGGACCCTGTGTTCTGCGAACATTTGAGATGCACTACAATGCCAGGGTAGACGGAGCATTATCCCAAAGGCATTGTTATATGGCACTCTCATAGGTTATAGGACAGCAGTTCACCACAGCTCACTCGTGTATAGATTCGTGCAATAAGTAACGAAAAGGTATCTTTTCACTTCGTTACTCTATCCAGAGAACTTTCTGGCTAGCATATCGGACCTTACACAAATAGCTCTTCTCTGTCTTTCGATGTCCTTAATGTCATATGAGTTGTCGCATACAATGTGTCCAAGATTGTTGCTACTGGTCTCCAGAGTTTGGCCTGCCAGAGACACGGGGATATTTCGAAAAACAATAAGTGACGATTTCTTGACGTTATATATTATGTAATGCTTACCTGCATTAAACTATTCAGCAACTTGCGCAGAGCTTTGATGGATGGGGCCAACAGCACCATAACATCCGCGTAACTTATGTGATTGACACAGATGCCACCCATATGACGTGTACCTACATTGTAGAAGAATCTGTCATCATGCCTATTCTCCGAATTGTATCATTACTTTACAGCATATAATTGGTCACTTCACATGAGCGGAATGCGTCTGCAAGCGCGCAGGTTGAGGGATGAATTAACCGTAAAAGCCTTCCCAGTCACTCGAGTAGTGCCCCCGCTAGGGTCTGTCCTCATTGTGCCCCCGTTAGCAGATATTCCTTTGTCGGCCGGCGGCTGTTCTATTCGAGGAAGGCTGAATGCGGCGGGGTGCGTTATTTATTTGGAGGCTGCACTTGAAAGGATTCCGGCGTTATTATTTCGGGGATTATCACGATTTCCTCCCGTCGGGGAGGCTGCGGGGACATTGTCCCGGGGTCGTAACTCGGGGCGGTCGATGTTACGACGCCGTTACGCACGGCCGAAGTGAGTGTTTGAAGACTGTGACGGGAGATTAAATAAGAAATATAAAAATTACATTCTCCCCCTTAACACGATTTAAGGAAACGTCAGCCAGATGGTTTGAATGTACGTTTGAGGGAAAAGAAAGAAACGCGACTATGCATTTGAGGAAATTGAGAGAAACGTGATGTTAATTTAATAGGTAGAACACATATATTCTTGTTATAAAATGCTTACAAAACATACAAATATTTTTTCAATAACAGTATTCAATTGCAAAATTGTCATTATTCGTTGGATAATCGATTCCAAGCACGTCTCTACTTATTTCATTCAATTGTAAGGTAGCGGTTTTTGTTTTGATGCCTCTCATTTAATTTATACAAGGTGTAACGTAAGTAGTCCACAATATTTAACGGGTAGATTCCAGCCTACATTATGAGTTAAAAAGTTCAACAAACAATGATCCTATATTAATATAGGATCATTGTATACTTACTTACTAATTTTCTTTAAACGTTGGATAATCATTACAGTAACTTTTGTCGAATATTGGTATTTGATTCGCTTATGTAAAAACCTGCAGCAATCTGAAAAATGTTTTTTTGAAATCATCTATATCCGTAACTATTGACATTAGGACATTGTTGGTGAAACATTTTCAACGCGATGACTGATGGACTAATGACTGTAGGAATCTACCTGTAAAGTAAGTAACACCGAGTAGGTATATATTCAATAATATATTTACACATATTCATATATTTACACATATCAATATGTGTAAATATATGAATGTTTAGGATGATAAAATATATATATACCATTTTCACTGCTGGGTACCACAATCAGCACCTCTTTATATAAATATGTTTAATATTAAATGCCGTTCATCCCAAAATAATGCATTGTTACTCTTTCGGATCCTGTGCGAAACGAGGGAACTTTTGATGTAAATTTCAGCTAGGAGTAATGTTGCGAGTGGATCGCTTGTAAAAAATAAATAAATTATTCAATAACACACATTTGTTTTCATCAGCTAATACATTTTCATTGTCACATTCAATAACTTCCATGTGCACAAATACTATTTTCTCGAGAAGAATAGTATATATAATTTACCTTATTTGAAAATAAAAATACTAATAATGACGTGATCAAACACCTGTAAGGCCTAATAATGTTCTCTTTGAATATTTCAAAATTAGCTACCAAATGATAATATCGTTTCCAATTCTATGAAATATATTAATATATTGGGAGGTAAAGAGTGTACATAGGAATTTTAACTTAAGTTTTACATTATTAAGTTTCTTTAAGATATTATATTATAACTTATTTCTCAAAACATCACAATAGACGAATCGTTCCATTTTTATAAAATTTTCATAAAATAATTACGAAAACCACTTCGAATTTTATTTATTATCAATACGACAGTCAATATTGAACGTGATATAGCTGTGTGCTTTGATTGGTTTAAACGCAGTTGAGAGCTTTTGAAATGAAACGCATTTTTCGTTCAAATATTTACCCAATACTGGAGGGAGGTTTATACGGAATTGAAAAATTTATATTAAAAAATTAAACACACAACAAATATGCAAAACAAACAATATAACTAGATGAAAAACCAATGAAAAATGACGGGAAAAATATTTTTGTATTTTCAAATAAAGAGAGAATATTCTGTTGATATCTTTTGGTGTTGAGTTTAATTTATTATTGAACACAGGGGAAGTAGGTACCTACCAAGGTTAAACGCGCAAAGCTTATAGTATAACTAAACATTGTGTTATTACCTGTCTTCTTTTTTTTCGAAAGTACAAGTTCATGATAAGTATGGATAAGAGCATGAGTTATCGGAATCGAATAATATATTAGCCTGTGTCCGAACGTATTTCACAAAGTAGCAAATTTGAAATATAAAAACAATAAGGAGAACAAATAAAAAATACAAGACAAGAACAGTAGCAGTATAACGGAAAAAGTGAGTGTATTGAAGTAATAAAATAGTAATGAGTAAATAATAATAGTAATGAGTAAGAGTAGCTTGTTGGTCTTGTCGGTAGGACTCTCGTCTCGTGATCCAAAGATCGCGGGTACGAATCTCACTCCAGACCAGCAATTTAGTCCTATTTTCATAGCACAAGCATTTAGCTTAGTTTAGAAATAGTAGGAATATTGATGTGACACGTATTCTGTGTTCGCATCTTATTAAAAAAAAACACATAATGAGATAAGGGACAAACTAAAGACACAATAAGATACCCAAGATAAATTTCATTTATATCTAGCGTCACAGAGCATTTTATACATGTATTGGATATTAATTAAATGTGACGCAGAATAATATTTCCTTGTATTTTGAGTTCATATGAAGACACAAGATAGATATCTATTTCGGTGAACAAGTCGTTCTAAGCTTGCCACATTTCCACTATGGGTGAGCGTAATCCGGAGTTGATTCTTATTTTATACGGAGCCAGTGGTAGTGCAAATGAGAAAGAAATATATTTTTAGCATGAATCATATAAAATATCTCGATGGTTAATCTATAGTAGAATCATTTGAAAACTGGAGTGTCTAAACAATAATAGTTTTTCATATTCAGTCAAATGGCAAACTGCCAGCCGAATAAAAATATATTTTTGATAGGGTTAATAATGACAGTGATGATCCTGATACGAAATGAAAATAAAATAATAAAAACTCAAAATTTTAATTTTTAAGTTTTATCGTGAGACATACAGGAAAAAATTGTCACGAGATGATAAGATAAAAGGAACCTCACGTAATCGAGGAATTTCGAATGGTTTGAATCACTTTGGACGATTTTGGAAAACCCTGGAAGTCTATCGAATGCACGTGAATTTACGGAAATGTTCCAGAGATATAGGATATTATATAAACAAGCAATACCATTGCTACGGGTCAATCTAGTTTTGAAAAAAGGCGAAACGCGACGTAAACGAGCGAGCAATCAGAGTAAATTGTAATCAGCCAGCGATAAATCACCTACTTGCGTGGAGAATATTCTCGAAAGTGATCAGTGCAATAGGAACGGCGTAATATAAATATTTTTTTCAAAGAAGTCTCACGAGAGACAATTAGAAAATAAAAAAACAGTGTTATAGTTAAGTTTATGTCTAGTGACTTTGTAATCAATAAAACTTAAATTGTTAATAGTATTTCATTTCATTATTTTCGTTTCTATTCTCCCTTTTTACAAGTAAAATACGACTTTCTTAATCCTCATCCAATCCTTTCGCATCCCATTCCTAATCCCCCTAACCTGTTGTTTCTATTTTTAATCTGTTTGTTTTTATGTACAACGAAAAAAAATTGTTAATTTGTAGAAACAAACAAGATGGTCCTCATAATATTTGATACTCGTATGTTATCTGTTTTTAAAATTGTACTATAAATTTAGATTCCCATAAAATATAATAAAAAATACGCGATCCCGCATCACATTATTCAAAACGCGAGCAAAAGAGGTCCTGTAAGATAAAGAACATTCTAGCTGAAAAATCTAAGGCCCGAATATAGAGACAATACTTTGTGATTTAAATGTTAAAGTACGCTTTAAAAACGTAATTTTCAGTATAAAATAACACTTTTGATGCAAACCTTAACCTTTAAACCATCTAAGTATTGACTCTGGATTCGGGCCTAAGGCATTATTAGTTCGGGAAATCTATAGTTGAGTTATGTCTAGTTATTACAAATAAAATTATAATCGCCAACATGATTGTTTACCTGCGATAACTGGACAAGCATTGTTTGTTTTATTTTTAACAAACATAAGTCAATAGGTCATTATTGACCCTAATAGATGGTCCTAGAGTGACATTAGAGTACGAAGTATAAATATTTTATAAAAATTTCGAAAATGATATAATTACGCAAGACGATCTTTGCGATAAATTAATAATAAATAATGTCTTAATGATAAAATATACTGTAAATAAAATTCAGAACTAAGTAAAGACTGTCGCAAATCAATAAATATAATTTAAGAATGAATTTAGATTAACAAGTCTTATGAAGAGTGCGCGGGTTCCAAGGTCAACGCCGTGTGTATATGACGAGCATGTATTACATGCTCAAGCGACCGTTAACCGAGTTCATCAATATTTCACCATTGAACTGCGCTTGTGTCATAAAGAAGTTGACATCTCTAGATGATATTTCGCTATAGTGATTCATCATTAGAAGACGAAGGGTACACAGTCGTTATTAAATGTATGAATTATTTTAATGTTGATATACTCACATATATGGGAATTCTATGGCGTTTCATGTTCCATTTCCACGTTTTTTTTGGCTAAATGAGTGTAGGGGATGATTTTACCTGAAAATAATAGAAGAAAAGTATGTAAGTTAAAATTAAAATTAGCAGGATGTACATGAAATCAATAATTCAAAAACATAAATTTTTACTCTGTTACTAAGAAAATTTCACAATGACATATTCTGACTATTTACACGTTGATTGGAATTTATCTAGAGAAACCGTGTTGCATTTTAAAATATTTTATATAGTATAGATTAATAAACAAAATGCCAAAGAAAATGTCTGAAAAATAAAAAGGAGCATTAATAAAGAGGAACATTGATTAAAAATGGCTGACGGAGTTTGTGTAGATGGTATTGGCCATCGCGTTGCGCATGCAGTGTGTAGCGGAACATGTAGCGGAAATGCGATACCATGACGATGCCATATTGAATTCTTGTCAGCTGTCAGATTCCATTTACGTGCGAGTTCAAGAATGTTTCGATCGTTTAGTAAGAAATATTTTGTTTGCCCCAATATTATTTTAGATATTCGAGGTTACATTTCTGTTAGTAAGTGAGATTTAATTCTTTTCATGAAACTCAATAGAATAGTCGAGAATGAATCATAGATTTTTACAAAACAATACTTTGAACCTCATTAATATATAATTTTGTCTTTATTTTATTTCTTATGATAATGATACGTCATTGCACGATTTTTTTTATTTTTTATGGTGGTGATACGGCATTGCGTCAAATTCCATTACACAATAAGAGAAACAACACGTACCTATCATACCATAAATATGTGAAAAAATGTGGCAAATAGGACAGGATTCCTGAACATGGCACTTGGGCGGCCTTAAGTAATTTTTGCAAACATTCAAGAGCAATTCCTTTGTTGACCGCACAGCCATTTACACGCACCTAGCTTTGTAACCTCGATTAAACCGCACCGTGTAAATCTTGAATCATCAGAAATAAATAAGTGAATATATCCACCGTGAGTATCTATTCCTAATACTTTGTGTCTTTCTTGTCTGCTTATCACACGTTACACTATATCTACACATAAACATCGCGACACATAAACTGAATCATTAGGTACCGGTAACCGGTAGAGTCGAATTTCTTTCTCTCACCACGAATTAGTGACTATCACCATCTACATCATTTTCGCGAAAGACTTAATACTTCTTGGTGGTGGGATAATATATACGGATGTGTACGAATTGTTACGGGTTTGCGACAGTGAAGACAAAATGAAACATTTAAAATTAATTAACACATTAATCGTCACTCGATAATTTCCACTTGTGGAACACTTTATTACGCCGTTTTTACAGTACTGATTCGCTACTACAACTCTCCTCGCACGCAAGTAGGCACTCTGATACTTTAACCGCTAGTCGTCAAACACTCACTGAATCGCCCGCTCGCTGTTCCACTCGCTTATCTTTGGTTTCGCCTCTGTCAAAACAACAACTGTGTCCGCCGGGTGCATTGCCGCGTATTTATTACCGACTCGACTTCTCGATTTTTCTGGCATTTTCCAGATCATTCGGATTCTAAAACATTCCAAAATGTTCGAAAATCTTTTTGTGTAGTACGTGTGTGTAGTTTTTATAGTTTTAGAATCGTGAATTAAGATACAAGAGTCGAAAAATATTGATATTCATCATGATTTTTAGATACTTGCGGAATTTTTCTGAGCACCCTGTGCTATTAAAAAAGGATTAACTTACTTAATTCGCTTCTGTAATCACTTTAACCTACTTTCGAAGCGGGCAGCCTCACTTAAAAAACGGTTCAAAGACTGGCTTAATTCAAAAACAAAATCACAGCGAGAAAAACGAAGTTGAAAGCTTAATCAATAGGACATTAGTATTCCGGCGGGCTATCTCCTAACTAATATTTCATTGAGTCGGCCCGCCATTTTTTTATTAAGTTTCCCGCTTAATTTGCATCGGCCCCGTTATGCGGTCTATCATTTTCTTATCTTGTTTATTATTCATTATGCTGGCAACTCATTACAGGACGTGAGGCGGGAGGCTGGGACGGAGCGGGCTTGGGCCGTCTTTTAAAAAATATTCTACGCGCAGATAAGGTCAATTATGGCGCTTTTAATGTATCTCGGAGAGATTTTCTTCTCACTGGGTTAAATTTGTAAACGAGTTTCGGAGTCTACCCGTGTTTCTTTCTTCTTTGCGAGGGTAAATTCAAACGGTCAAATACTTACACATCTTAATGCGGATTTGCGTTGGTTTTCCAGGACGGAAAAACGCATAGCATAGCAACGTATCTTTATGTTCGGTAAATTTGGCAAGTCGTCTATTGCGTGATTTAGAGCGAAGGATAGCGCGTTTGACTACGGATCATAAGATTCCAGGTTCGAATCCTAGCAGAACAGGAATTATTTTACGGTTCAAGTCACTTTTTATAAATAATCTAATATGGGGGCATTCACTTTGTGGAAATCCATTTTAATAATTTAAAATGAAAAAATATTTCGTTATTACAACTATTTTCATTTGATACGAGAATATCACCACACATTTCTTAAAATGACCGTGTCCTTTTTCAGGTGAGCGTAGACTTTAGTATGTGAAAGTGTTCGTCTGGTATATTTGGGTTAGGGATTTAGTGGAAGGGGTATCTAGGTGGTGGGAAAGAGGGAACATTGTGATAACTTTTAATTTTTTTTATATTTGCGTTACTCATCTAATTTCTAAGTTCAATTAATTAAGTTAAATTCTAATTTCTAAGGTCTCACCGAGTGATCGATAAGTGGTTGGTTTTTAGAATAAGAATTAAAAAAGTTATTAATAATTAAAGATAATGAATCTCTTTGTCCTAATTGATTAGGACAAAGAGATTCAATAATTTTATTTACACAATTAATGTTAAGTTGATTAAATTAAAATTCTTTTCAGAACACAGTATTGGATTTTTGTCACATGGACATCATTAATGAAGATATATTAAAAGATTTCTCACAGAAACGAAACTATATTTTTTATATTTGATGCCAGTCGCGCTAATGATTATTACAATACACATGAAACAGGTTGTAAAATTTAAATATATACAACTTCCAAAAATTTGATAGACGTGTTATTCTATCATGGGTGGTGAAATGGTGAACCTTACATTGTATAAAGTGATCACGTAAGCCAGCCGTACGATAGGTCGTAAGCCCTATGAACACATAAAGACTTCCAAACCTACTTTCCCATAAAAAATATAATTTATAGAGTATAACAGTAAGGTGACATAAAATGTTTTTTTAGCATTATATGAACTAGTATGAAATACCGAGTGCTTGATGTATATTAATTATATAGAATCAGTAAACACTCACCATTACATAAACATTATACAGACTCTCTGTTAAACACCCATGTACAAAGATTGCATAAATGCTCTAGCTTAATTAAAAGAATAATGGAAATGACCGTAATATGTTGAAATCAAAATGGTCAAAAACAATGAACAGTTAAATAAATTTAAAAAGCATTTTAATTAAATCATTAAAATGGTATTCCATGACGAATTATCAGCTTCAAAATAAGAAATAATGTTTTTTGTGATTATATTATATTATATGCAGCCACATTCATTTCGTTGGCGTTGGTGTCACTAAGCTAACCCCTGCTAAGGCATATATTTTGGGCTTAGTACGTACAGATTTGTTTATAATAAAATTAAGAAATAATGAGAAATGTGTAATTACATTGAAAGAATTTAAAAGTTAGTCACAGGCTAATTAATGTTTCGTTAAAATAAATAAATATGTTCGAAATAACCGGTTGTTAAAATAATTATACCAAATTTACTTCAAAGTAAAAAGTTAATTTAACTTAAATTGATTCAAGCGGGCCCAACGCTCTGGGAAATTACAAGTAAATTTGTCCCCACCAACTTTTAAAATAGCGACAGTACGATTATTTTGATGCTATGATGAAATTTTCTAACCGTGTTTCATTAAAATTTAATTCCAAGTTCGTGATCTAATAACGCCGTTTTGAAAACAAAAAAGCGAACTTTAAAAGATGCCTTCCTTTTAATGAAAAATGTCGTTCGTTCAAAAAATTCCATCAAAATTTCTATCAAGGGTTAAAAATTTATCTTCGCGGAAAATTCACGGGGGAAGTCTGCACGGCAAGTCTATCAAAGAGGAAAATCTAACTTTTCCAATTCGCGTGGCAGATGAAAATGCATACATAAAGTTCGGATTCCGAAATATCCATGAGTTCATAAAATATGTACATTTTTATTCCAATTCAGTAAAATTTAGAAATAGGTACCAAACAAAGATTAACTATAATAAATAAATCAGCAATTCTCGACGAAAAAAATCTTCTTTCTTTTATTTTGTATATCTTTAGAATCATGTTCCCCTATTTCTCCATTTCTACTGAATCTATCTATTACAATGAAAAAATGTTATGTTTTGCTTGTCACGATCTCAATGATTTCTCACCTGAACGCATCAAAACCTATGGAGTAATTAATTATTCAATAAATTTTGAACTATAAAGTTTTGAGGGATAAAAATTTCGTAACTAGGATAGAATATCTTGTCTTATTATATTTTTAAGAGACTTCTATGACAATTGTTCATTAAGTGAAGAAAAAGATAATATTAAATATCTTGGATAAAATAAATAAATATCATATTAAATGGGGAAGGGCATATAAAATCACTATATTAAAATTAGAAACTACACAAAAAATAATAATTAAAATAATTCTAAAGAAAAAAATTACTGCCCAAGTGCCCAGCTATGAAAGAATTTAAGGTACCAAATAAATATATAAATTAAAAAAAATCAACAATCCAAAACTTTAAAATTAAAAATACATTAAATACAAGCAACGATTTTCGATCATGGTAAGATTTTGATATGATACACTATACATACCAAATTTAATTTTACCACAACCCAAAATAAATTTATCTTTCTTGGTATTAAATTCTTCCCCTAACAATCAGAAAAATAAGAAATCAGAATAAATTTAAAATTGAAACCAAAAAACTACTAGACACATAATATGATCATAAAACTGTTTGAAAATGACAGTACAACAAATTACAACTTCCACCCCAATATTATCTATCATCAAGTAAAACAGAATTTAATTCTTGTTAATATAATATTTGTTTGTATAAAATCATTATTATAAATTCAATTCTATTTTGTACTACTTATATTATACTTTATACCTGCAATGCTCTTTCTCTACACACGAGTCTTTGACTCTCACAGAGATAGAAGAGTAAATGTTTCCTTATTTTTAATGTTAAATTATAATAATTTATTAAAAAATAATAATAAAATACGATAAAGATTCGGTTGATCAAGGTACTTGTCTTCTTTATATGTCACAATAGTGTGTAAACAGGAACCTTGAGGGCGAGCGAGAAACAAAGCCTTTGAAATGTGGTTCAGGATACAAATCCCGAAGATCACGTGGACAGCGAAAATGCCTAAATCCCGGAAGATCTACTAATCTCCCCAATCCCAGAAAGTAAGATACGAGTACGCAGTCAAAATGTGACGAGATTAACAAAGATTAAATTAAATAGCACAGCTGAAGAGCTTTCTACCAATAATAAACAGGCGCAAGATCCTAAAGCCATGTATTCACTAGGGGACAAATTGTCCCTCAACAGCATGCGCGGCATAGAGTCTACGTGACGTTGCAACGTCGTGCACTGTTCCGCGACCTCGCGCACAACATAGCGCGGCATTTCTACGTGCCGTGGCAACCTTGCCATGCGCACGGTACCCGAGCGTACTCACTGCAACATTCCGCGGAGCGTCAGTACCACGTGGTATGTTTACAAGTGAATACGCATGCGCTGTATCTGTCAAGATGACAATGCGGGGAAACGAAATCGTTCTCGAACTCATCGAGCTGTATCGATCGAAGATCGCATAGAATGTCCGTCCTTCTTTCTCTTTGTAGTTAATAATTTCGCATTCTCCTCTTTTTTCTCCTCTTACTTTTCGATAAACTCATTAACATAAACAGATACGCGGCTATCATCATAACCTCATAGGGCGATATATTTCCGTGACGTCTGGAAAACAATAATTATTTGCAAAAAGGACCTTGTTTTTAATAATATTCAATTTACTACAGTAAAACCTCGTTAATTTGAAATTGCGACCCAAAAAAACATTTCGAATTGCGCGGAACCCCGTTTTCGCCAAATGTGATACCGCAGCTGTCATCCATAACCTCATCGGATGACATTTCCGCGACAAGATATGCGAATCCCGGTGTGTACACGTCAATTGACCGCGTCATTGTCCCCGAAACATAAGCGTAGATGTTGATGCGACATGTCGAGCGGAATGTTTCGCGATTTGTCCCCTAGTGAATACATGGCTTAAGGCCTTGTTTTCGTAAGAAAGATTTGTCCTGTGCGATGTCTCAAGAAACCGTTGAAAACGCGATAAAAACACTTTATTGAGGTTTGCGAGTGAGAGCGTATGATGTAAACGTTGTAAAGAGATGTATTATTTTTGAATACACGAAAGAAATATTTCAAAAGAAAAAAAAACACAACATGAAATAAAATTTTGACGATTTTTGAAAAGATCAAAACAAAATTATGTCACAAATTTGCCGTTTGTTTGAGTATAAAACTTGAGTAAATTATAAACTTTATTTAAAAATAGTTAACAAAATTTTGTATATCAGAACTCACAAGAATGTTTGCGCCCGAAAAATATCACTATCACGTATATATCGCTCGCTGATCGCAGTTTTAACTTGAACTTGCCAGGCGCTCGATGTCGAAGTACATAAATAGTTGCCGTCCCGTGCCCTGCGTTAGTTCCTAGAATCTTAGCTTCTTCAGCGCTCCTTTAAACTTCTCGAGGAAGTTTCAGAAACTTTCGATGCTCCAGGATGTTTATTTTTCTTCTTTTATTCATAGTAACAATACGAATATGCAACAATAAAGCATGTTACACATTTTTTCAGTAACATACTTACTTTGGTTTGATTATTAACGAGCAAAGTGTTCTTAAGACCTATGATACTAATTGAAACGTAAAATTACCATTTATATTTTTTTAATTTTTTATATTAAATTTATTTGATAAATGTACATGTATTTTGAATATAATATAATTAATATACATTTATATTACTCGCTTACCCACTTTTAAATGAGAAATTATTCTCGTGTTTAAAAGTGGGAGGCATTGTCATATATGTACATATCTATTGTTAATGTAATCGTTAGTGTAAGACATTGGATTAAATAAGTAAGATATAGACAAAAAATATTAGATTAAATTACAATAATTAAGACTTTAATTAGGTAAGTAAGATATAAACAATACAAGAATACAAAAATGTAAGACAATAGATTAAGTAAATAAGATATACACAAGGAAACGCTAAATTAATATGTAAAAATAATTTCAATACAATACGTAGAACTATGGATCACAATAACATGAAAATATGTACAAAATAATCCACCACCCCATCACCCAAGGGTGGTGATGATGGTGGTAAAGCCAAAAAAATATCTTGTCACTTTCAATTAACCATTCTGGTGGGAAACCATTTAAGCTGCGGAACGGTGCTTGTGATGCGCTTTTAATACATCATTTTAAACGCATTAAGGCAGGAGCATCGCGGTGACAATCTTCAGTAATTGCAAGGCGGGGGTTGTGGAATATTACCCGGCGGGTGGGGGGGGGGAGGGCAGGGAGGCCGGAGGAAACAGCCCCAAGAAGGGAAGGATGCTTAATGAAAAATGGAAACCGAAATCATTAGAGCGTGAACAATGGATGGTTCGGTACATTGAACACTTTTTTTACGTTTAGATGAAAGTGGGTGTATTAAGACAACCCTACATACCTTTCTCTGTGGGATTGTAAATCAAGGAAGTTGTGTACATTTTCGATGAAATACATTTCGAAGAAAAAGGTATTATGAAAGACAAATAGGTTGGAAAAATTCAAGTGGTGGTGCTAAAAAGGAAGGGAATTAGTAAGCTTGACTGAGGACGTTCTGACGAGAGTGCAAAAAAATAACGTCGATAATATAAATTATCGAAAATCGAAAGGAATATGGTGATCATGAGCCAAAAGATGGCCAATCAGAGGCTAGAACGCACTTAGGCCATCTTTTTCGAATCTTTCCGTCTTTGGACGTTCGATCGACTAAAAGCATTTAATCTTGTTAGCGTAATTTCACTTGAAATCTTAATTAATTCGTAATAACTTCGGTGTTAATAAACATTAAGTAATATTCCTCATTTGCTTACACCATGTACTCATATTACGTGCTTGTCACACATCATGTGGCACATATACGAGCCGGAAGATTCGGTAGACAGGGTCGGAATTCGTCCTTTTCACAATCAAATTGGTGATCCTTAATTTATCAATGAGGTAACTTTATCAAGCTCTCCAAAGGACTAACTCTCCATAAACTAATTATAACGAATACCTCAGAAATGTAATTTGGATAAAGATTGAGGGAAGATAGAAGAGAGGAGGAGGCCTAGATAAAACTACATCTGCATAATAATATATAGGACGATTGCAGACATCTGATTTTTTTATTGGATAGATGGAGAATTAAAATTAATTGGAAAATTGCATTTTCAGAAAATAATTTTGTTGGCCATCATTAATTACAAAAAATAAAATGAATGATTAATGCCAGAGGAATGTGTTACCGATCACGACAACTTATACTTATTATGTAAGAGTATGGAAGGGTATGGAATAGGCCTATATCCAGCAGTGGAGAGATGAAGGCTGATGAAGAAGAAGAAGATATCTAATAAACCAAAATGTTTTTTTTTTTTTTTAAGGCTTCAACTGAATATCTTTACTTATTTTTTTGTGATATTTATAGCGTTATATTTGTGGTGGGAAAAAATGAATAATGTTAAAAAACTTTGTTTTGATCACATTCATTACTTTTAATGTCAAGTGGTTTAGATATCACCCGACGTTATAATGCATCCGGTACAGAAACCGGTCAACGTGAAAAATAATGGATATGGTTTATACAACGTTTTATTTAATATAAGTATATTATTTCAATAGATAGATTTTATATATATTTTTGTTAATATAATTTGTTTTTAAAAACAATGTTTTATCTAGATGTGGGTAGTAGACCTATATACAAGATATTTTTTATTTTTTTATTAATTAATTAATGTATACGTCAAAATTACAAAATATGATTGAAAAATACAATAATACATTAAGAAAATAATCAGAACATTAAAATAAACAATATTAAAAAATTAAATAACAAGTCCCCAGACAGCAATTGTATGCTGGTTGGAATAAGGGAAAATTAAAAATTCATAAACATTTAAAACTCATTATTGTACTTACACAATAAATAAAATTTAAATAAAGTGACAATCTAAATTTCAAGTCATTTAACATATTATATTAGAGTTATCATGATTTCATGTAAATACTGTTATTAGTGGCAGAATGTTAAGTGTAAAATACTAGTTAATATACAGGGTGTAATAAGAACTAACTTAAATAGAAATAAATAAATATATAAGATGATTGATATTTTTCTTTAACCAATTTATATGTAAGGCTCTTGCATGTGTATAAATAAAAATTGTAAAAGAGTTTTCTAGTGAGACAGGCATAGTAAAACTACACCTAAAATTAATGTATATTATGTTTATCGGTGAAATAAAATAAATTAATAAACAACCCAAAATCTTATTAATTTTGTGACATAGACATAAAAAAGAAATATGAATAAGATGTTAACAGTAGATACGTAATAAAAATGCTTGTATTTTTTTAAATCATTGTATTATCGCAACACAAAATGAGTTTAATTCAGCGACACTAGTTCCGCAAATGAAGTCATCCCTCTCACAGTGCTGGTCGAAGTTAGCCAATTAAAGCCTAGATAACTGATCGGGCCAATTCACTGCCCTCCGCTCGCGGGGCGGATATTAGGGGCGGGACACCCCCGTCTGGAGGAAACGGGAAGTCATTTCCGACAGAGAGTAATGAAAATGTGGAAGGATCGACTAGTATGTGCGCTCAACCGGACTCTGTGTTATTACTTGTTGAAAAATTATTTCACTCGTTACAAAAAATATTTCATTGTGTCTTTTTTACGTGTAAAAAACATTCTTTTGTCCGTTGATTTTATTTAACACTCCTGTTCCGGAGCGGGGTTACAACGTAACCCTAAAAATATATTTTTTAAAACTATTTAATAACTTTTATTAATGACGCTGACAACAACCAAAGAAAATAGAATAATAATGTGTAATAAGGCAGTCAAAAGTAGAAAATTTTTATATTTCCAAAGACAATCGTCAATATTTTATATTTTTATTCTTAAAGCCATATAATTAATAAATCGTAATTTTTTTTATTGATGTACAGAGCCTTGGGCCAGTTACAAGAAAACACATAAATACAAGAATATTATACCAGCATCGATAAAAAAATAAGAAAAAACCATATGTCGAATAGTGAGTTTGTATGAATGTGTGCTTTTGTGTGTTTTTATGTGTCCGTGTGTGTATGCGTTTTTATGTTTTCGTGTGTGTGTTCACATGTGTGGGAAGAAAAATGTCATCGAGCGAGTTTACACGTAAGGGATTTTGTAAACTGCTCAAAACTTGATATAAAATATCGAGATCTGCAAAGGCCGTGTCATGGGTATCTAGAACTCTGATAATAATACAGTTTTTACCGTAGTACCGTAGTAATGATACCCTTACTTCATTCTTCTTGCATAACTTCTGTCAGTTGGACGCCAAAATACTACGGTTTCTTATAAAATGACGAAATATTTAGTAGAATCTGGTTCGCATTGTATAAGAAATGTAATTGAAAATATTATATACCATTACAGTTTATTAAAAGGCTAATTTGACTGGGGTTACTATGTTACCACATTTGTTACACAATCCTATTTTCCAACACCCGGTACCGGAAGGTTAAAATTACTTGTTATGAATAAATTAGATAGATCCTTACACTGATAAAATATGTGATTAGCACCGGGATACGAATCCAGAACTTTCCCAATCCAGGAAACAGCGATACCAATTTCGCAATTCATTTGCCTCATTTTCATTTTTGAAATAGTCCTATGAGCTGCAATTAATGAATTGATTGGAGTCATAGTTGTTTCTTACAATGCAATTACACCATGCTCTATTGGGCATTGACAAAAGCATAGTATGTCGTTTAAAGCAACTAACATTTTTTTTATAAATAAAAAAAAATGTTTTCGAATTCCGTATGATGACTAACTACATTTGAGATCAAACCTATTAATTTTATTTTATTTTTATTGTTAAATATATGCAAGAAAAATTGTGGAAATTTAAAAAATTGTCAATTTTATTTTATATTGAACAAAGAGTTTTTGATTATTTTAACGTGTTCAGTTGTAACGGTGTTCAGATCGAGTCCTTCTTTCGAAATTTAGATACCCTGTATTTTTGAACACTTTTGATCATAAAGACATTTTTATATGTAGATATGTTCTAGGAACACAGTTACTGGAATTAATATAAATTAACTCTGTTTAAACCACTTATTTATTGAAAAAAATCAAAAAAAAAAAAAAAGCCATTGGCTTTGAAACATGTTGATTTTTTTCAATAAATAAGTGGTTTAAACAAAGTTAATTTATATTAATTATAATTATGTTACCACAAAATAAATTTGCTACATTTGAAGAAGACAGTTACTGGATATTGTCCCCAGAGGGATGATTAATTAATTAAGAAAAATTATAGAAGTCTCTCAGAGACCAAGCTATGAATATGAGAAAAGTGTCTGGAAGTTTTTTTCTACGATGGCCCAAGGCTTACTACCTGTACGAGATGGCTTAAGTGATCGCCCTACACGTGATTGTGATATCTTTATTTCTAACTTGTTGGTTCCAGTTATAATAAATTATTTAAATGTTCACAGTTTTTGGTGAAACATTGTGGAAATTCATTTTTAATATAATAAAAATGAATCGAATTGAAAAATAGTGGTTTTTTCCACAATATATTTTATTTAAATGTTAAAACGTTTTCGAGATCACTCTCATTATCAATAACAAATTTTCAACTAAATTAAAAACAATTATAGACAGTATTTATAGGGATTGGGTGTATGTAATGATGATGGGGGTAGGGAGCGTGGTAAGAATGGATAGGAGTGGGGAGGTTATGGGTGGTATTTGAATGTTAATTACATTTTTAATTAATAATAATTAAGTTAATTTTCAACAATTTAATACAATATATAGTGGAAAACTTTTGTTTTTCAATTCGATTCATATTTAATATATTAAATTATTTAAAGAAATCTACGTTTATTCCTGGAAAACTAGTTTATTATAGTTTTATTCGGAAATAATTTATTGTATAAAATTAAGGAAGACATGAAAAATGTGATGTTAATTGTACAGTTCTAAGAACGCTTCGCAATATAAATTTTAGTTTCCGAAGAAAATGGAACAACAAGTTTCTTAGAATACTTCTTACAAAGAATAAACGTTTCTGGCGGTATTCGGCCGGATAGCACGATATTCATCACAAGTTTCTGAGAAAACTTTATAAAATGTACCGAGATTTTTAAAAGTGGTTCTTTCGGATGTTTATCGCAAAGAATTTCTCAAAAATCTCATTTGAAAGTAGCGAGATTTCTTAAGGTTGGGCAGAATGAATTTCAAACGGATATCAAATAAAGGAATGCCACATCCTTCGGACTCATTCTCCGCAATGAGAAATATGATCTTTCACAACACATTACGAATGGGAAGATTTAAGGTAGTAGAGGGCAGGACGTAGGTAGAAAATCAAAAAGCTTCTAAAATGTCAGCAATTAATACATATTGTCACGGAAGGTAGCTATGGGGGCAAATAAAACAATAAAAGTTAAATAAACTTTTTATTTATTTGCCGAAATAACTCCACATAAATTTAGTAGGAGCACTGCTCTAAAATTCACAGTCATTTAATGCCTCTAGAAATACTTTCACACTTATTACCCAATTTCTTAATCCGCACTAATTATCTCTAGTCAACCGTGGAACTCTTTTTATTACGCTGTTTCTATCGCATCGACCACTTTAGAAAATATTCCGCTCGATTTCGTAAGTAGGTACTCACTCGATATCTGCCACTCGGTTTACACGCGCTGGCTACACTCCTCTTGGTATGGTTAATAGCTGGTAATATTGCGTTTCTTTCACTTGACAAACGCTAAACAACGACTCGCTCCGTGGTGCGCGCTAGCTCAAACATGTTGGTATCGTGATGCTTCGAGAACATCATACTTATTTCTAGTATTTATTTGACATTTTCAGTGTTTACGAGAATGTTTCAGGCGTTCTGACAGTGTTGTAGAGCGTTCCAGAGTGTTCGATTGTGCATAATTTCGTGAATCGTGAATCGGATAAACACAACAAAAAACTAGATTAAGTACTAACTATGATGGATTTGGTGTCAACATTGTAGAGACTATTAAGATGATCATTAAAATGGATGGAAAACATAAATTATCTCACATATATATTCTCCTCTCAATATTCCCGTTACAACCACCTTTACACCAGAAACTCTGGCTCCTTTGTTAGTTACCTAGTTAATTATTTGTATTTCCACGTAATCCACGAATGTATTTTTTTTGTCTATATTTGAATGGAGTCAGTTTAAAACTTCAACTGCCAGTGAGAGTTTCTGATACTCTCGAAACTATAAAAAGTAAAATATAAAACCTCATAGTTTATGTTTTCCATCTATTTTAATTATCATCACTAACTATCTTAGTTACAGACAATTCCACGCTTGGTTATACCACTATTGCCCCATTCACATACATACATATTCCCATGCATGCTTCTTGTTGATGAAGCTTCTTTTCATCTTCTGATGAGTAGAGCCCTAGTCCAATATCTAGTCTAACAAATCATGCCAGGTCTTTCTGTTCCTGTTATTTCTTTAAACACTCGCCTCAAGAATTTTCTTTGCTTTCTTTTCCATCTTTTCCCGACTCATACGTTCCATACGCCCAAGTGATCTTCATTCACAATTACACTGACAACGCTTATGCTCCAAAAAAATTAATGTTCATGGTTTATTCATTCTTTACTCCATTGTACATAACTATTTTCGTTCCTCACCCTATGGTAAAGAGATTTTTTTGATTTCATTGCAATGAAAGCGATTTTGAATAAATCAAGTTCCAAATTTAAGTGCAGGGATACTCTGTAGAAAAAAGGTTACATCGCTTTATATATATTTTATTAAGTGACCCTACACTAGGATAAATAAACAACAATTATTTAGGAGACATCGGTAAAATACCAACTTCAATTTCAGTAGTCATTTTCGTTTGCAACAAAATTATAAAATAAATTCCATACAACGACCTGGAACTTTGCACTGGCTTTTGAGATATACAAATATTATGCATGCAAGAATAAGCTTTGTTATTCGATTTGTTTTGATTACTAATGTATAGAACATGCCACCGGTTAAGCAAACAATGCTGTATTTTCAGTTGAGTAGGTACATTTCGTTTGAACTTGCTGCATATCTTAATACACCAATCATCGGTCGCGAGTATGCTGATTTCAAAGAATTATAATAACATGCAACTGATACGAATCATGAGACGGTAAAATCAGCAAAAAATACACGTAATTACACTCTACACCTTTTACATTAAAATTGTAAGATACTAGAAGGTTCTAAGATGGTCCACAAGAATCTGGAATCGACTGGGCTGTTCTCATAAACTCTGGAAGTGGAAAAACGACATTATCTATAAAAAGACATGGACCGGCTGCTGCGCACAGTATGTGTCAAAGTTGACAGCGGGCTATTATTATGGAAAGCGAAATCATGCTACGTGATAGTGCGTGTGTGATTCCAACGATAGTAAATCAAGAAAGTACCTACCGACAAATGAGAAGTTTTCTAGTGCGAACCTGAGCCTGAGGTTTAAGTGACGTGCATCAGTATATGTGAGACGAGTCATTCAGGAATGATATGTGAATTACGAAATTTAGTGGATTAAGAAAAATTAAGTGAGAATTTAAGAACAGTGCACATTCGTGTTCAACGCATAGTAAAGAAAAAGTTAAAATAGTTTTTAGTGTTTCCACAACCACGAAATATTATTTTGATGCTCCACTTACCTTAATAGAAATTAAGATTAATAAAAATGTTCATTAATATAGAAATAAATAAAAATGAGGCAGGTGAAACATTTTTATTTATTTCTGTATTGTATGGATTAATTATTTTTAAACTAGAAATGCCATCATGAAGTACGTGTCGTATTAATATTCTCAAATTAAGCTCAACAGCTTGAAAACGGGACTAGCTTGCTACTATCCTGGAATGGCTCAAACCACCGAAGAACCAGCATCATTAGCCGAGAGTCGTAACCACTACACACAAACAATTTATTCGCTATTATGTTACACATATATGTATATGTGATGTAGATAGAATTCGATGACGAAAACACCAATGTCAGTCGAACGGTTCAAAATGTTCCGATACGGCATTACATTGAATCAGATCCTCTATACACTAGCCCTGTGATTGGTTAACGTAAAACTTCCCAGCCGACGCCTTCTACTCGAACGCATCTAGAAAAGGAATAAAAGGAGCGTTTCCGCTCGCCGCATGCAGTACCGCTCCATTCTTGCGCGAGACCACACATATCTGCAGTCTAGTTCGCAGACAGAGGGTTTTCCTGCCGGAGTAAAAACCGACCTGCCTATACTACGTCCCGTTTCCTGACTTCGGACGAGGGCAACGATGATAAAGTGAGAGAACATCAGTATTTAGCCCAGACAATAAGCCATCTGACAACAAATCTCCATCCCTGCTGGGCAATTTCTCCGCGTTATGACCATGAGCGAAAAGGTATATGTTGAAAACAGATTGCAACATCAATATTTTACAGCCTCTATTTATTTATATAGCATATTTTAGAACGTTAGTTCCATTTAAAAAAATCTAGCTGCAGAATGGTTGCGTGGAGAGTAAGCAAATAAATAAAAATGAGTTAAAATGTTCAAGCTTCGCAAAGCTGAGCGCCACCTAATTATAATAGATGTATAATTTTATTAAATATTATGAAAAAATACCTTTAGTTTTATTTAAAAAAAAATTAAAACTTTGTTTACTGTCACTATTTATCCTAGAAAACTTCGCAAACAAAAACAAACTTCGAAAACAAAAAAAATAAAATAATAATAGTATAATAGTAACAAAAACGTTATAAATATTCAAAAACCTTCTATTGCGTTCTTCTGCGCTAAATAACCACGCCCACACATCCATCCGATTCTACTCTCCACACTCCAATCGTCCTTGAGCCTAAAATTAAGTATAAGTAATATTATGAGATGATGACGATAATACGTTAGCATGGAAAACGTTAAAAATAAGTGGTGATATCATTTTTAAATATATTAGATCCTTACATATGAAATTGACGTTTAGTATGGGAGGAACATAAAGACGATTTTTTTTTATTGTAATATATTTATTTAATCAAAGTATGTACCATTGCTATATATGCACTTTTGCCATCTCATAGGTAGTTCATCGATCCCTTTACTAAAAAAACCATTCGGACGGGAATCAATAAAATCTTTGAAGGCGGTTTGGACTGCCCCATCGGAGTTGAATTTTTTCCTTTGCAAGAAGTTATCCAAATTTCGAAAAAAATGGTAATCTGTTGGGGCAAGGTCCGGAGAGTACGGTGGATGTCTTAGACATTCCAATTGAAGCTCCTCTAATTTGGTAGCCGTCTGTTGTGCAGTGTGTGGTCTAGCGTTATCATGAAGCAGCAGTGGCCTAGAGCGATTAACAAGCCTCGGTTGTTTAGCAGCTAGCTTTTCCATCATGGTTTGCAGTTGCTGATAATAGACATATGCCGTAATCGTCTGGCCAGATTTAAGAAAGCTGTAGTGAACGACACCAGCACTAGTCCACCAAACGCTCACAAGTAACTTTTTTGGAGTCAATTTTCGTTTGGGGCATGGTTTGGCTGGTTCGGCAGGGTTCAGCCATTGCGATGAGCGCTTCCGATTATCGTACAGGATCCACTTTTCATCACAGGCAATGATTCGATTTAAAATCCCTTCATTATTGTGCCGGTTGAGTAATGCAACGCAGCAGTCAACGCGCGTTTGTTGATTTGCTTCACTCAATCCGTGAGGTACCCACCTTTCAAGCTTTTTCACCTTACCAATTTGCTTCAAGTGG
>JADDOH010008257.1:0-42307 GCA_016648135.1 Agrypnia vestita
GAGCCTTGTATGGGAGAATTAGTCTTAGGATTCAAGACTGACTGCAGAGAGTCGAGATGTTTTTGGAAAAGATAGTGGTATGTTTGGTTAACGCTCCACACAGAGAAAGCTGAGTGCGGACGCTTGAGAGAGAAGTTGGTGTTTACCGGTGTCCCTCTATACATCTCAGAAAGGTGAGCCGAAGCTTGCAAACGCACCGCACCGCACAATATTGCATTAGAACTGAGAATCCTTTTAAAGTCCGTCACTTTTCCGGCTTCCCTTATTTCAATCAATGTTTTATTCTCAAGGTGGAACGCATTCACGTGACGCTGACTGCTCACCGGATAAGCCCCTTTACCGTAATCTCCGCACCTCGCTTCGCTCCTGGTGCAAATGTTCTTGTGGTGGGTTTTTTGGCAATAGCGGCGGACAGACGATTCGGGCAGGCGCTCGTAGGACTCGGGGCAGGAGCGGAGAGGGGCGATGCCTTCCGCAGGGTTCTGGTCCAACAGCAGAGGTCCTGGTAAAGATTTAACAGGTAAAATAAATGAAGATCTGGGAAAAGGCGCTTTTTTAGGCTTAATTCTATTTTTCACATGTTTTCTAGATTTCTTTTTTGTGTCTGTGTTGTTTGAAACTGTTTTATCCGCGATTAAAGTATTCCGATTTTGGAAAGGTTTTCCAGTATTAAGTTTTGAGGGAGATCTATCTAAAAGTGCGAAATTTCTTCCGTTTACGGACAGCGACAACATAGAATTCGCGGTGTTCGAACTAAAAATTCTAACAGAAATTTAGAATCGTAAAATGCAAAAATACGTTTCTTCCGCGAACGACGTATTCGCGATAAGCGTTCGGGGGAAACTGAACAAAACCGAATGAAGAATGAGTCGAACAGCGGGCCGGCATTTTTCTACTCCGACGCATGGCGCTTGTCAGCCGCCAGTCGCTCCTAGTCGCGGCCTTTAGCGCAATTCCCACCAACATCGCGAGAGGCATT
Organism: Agrypnia vestita; assembly: GCA_016648135.1. NCBI lineage: Eukaryota > Metazoa > Arthropoda > Insecta > Trichoptera > Phryganeidae > Agrypnia > Agrypnia vestita. The sequence goes on from JADDOH010008257.1 coordinate 980, forward strand.
GTACGCGAAGTAGAGCACTTTATTTGAGTAGACTCAGGGAGGAATCGATGGGGACTATATCTAGAACGATGTAGTTATCGGCGGTAGCCATTGCCGATCGGCGAGAAACTAATTTAACGAGGCCTCGTTAATTAATTTCCAATAAAGGAAACAAACGCCTTGAAAGTTCGCGAATGCCCGAGCATCTGCACGTGCCGGCGGGCTGTTTTTATTATTGGCACTACGTAAAAAAACCTAATACGGAGCGTTAAAACAAACGGAAATGATTACAACTTTGTGCTGAAAACCATTAAGAAAAATTATGCCTATCTGTAGACGTAAAACTTTCGCGAGAATAGATGTTATAAACAGTTAAAACCCGTGAATGGTGAATAAACCATCACAGAGGTAATGAGAACTTAAAAAAACTAAAAATAGAATAGTTGGAAGGTACATAAAAGAGGCATTATGACTTCGCGCCATGCAATAAAAATTAAGTTCCGGGCATCTACGTCACTCATATTATGATCACAGATCACGAAAACAGATGTTGGCTTATTTGTTGACGGACGCAAAAACAAATAAGAGGCCATGAATTATAATTTAGAAATGAGACAAGTACTTAATAGTACTTAAGTTCAAATGAAATTGAAAAAAAATAAGTAGGTACCTACCTAGTACGGTATAAAAAAATCCGCGAGTACCGTAAAAACTAATATTTTGGATTTTTCTCGACTTTAACGACACGAAGGTCGCATTAATTATACCGGGACAAGCCGGAACTGTCCCGATAAATTAATGTAATAAGCGAAGTCTTGTCATTTCGCCCATCGGAAGGCGGAAGGCGAAAATATTCCGAACGCGCGTTCTTGACTGGAAATTTGAATTTTCATCGCGCGGGAGCGGCTCCGCTGATAGCGATCGAAAAAATAATTTCGATAAAAGATCATAGGTCGGCGAGTTATCGGCAATATTTATTCATGATTTTGTCGTCGCGGAATATAAGCATCGGGGACACGCGACCGAGGGAAGGATTGGGCACTACCTATACACGATTTATTCCACTTACTGACCTAGAAATAAAGGAGGAAGAACGTGATCGCAGACACGACAAAATAAATACGTCTGCATCTACAAAATGCGCAGTTGTGGAAACAGATAAACAAGCCAGATACTTATAGTTTTATTGCATTTTATTTATAGTTGCGGGCAGTTACGTGGGTTTATATCTGGAGCATCTAAACGTAGTAGGTCGGTAGGTAGTAGGATCGTATTTTAATAGCCGAAATTTGGAATGCCTAAAAAATCGGGGTACCTACTCGTTACAGATGTTAAGAACCTAACAATATGATTTAAAAAATATATAAATTGTATTAGAGTTTCATGTGCTAAAGTAAGATATAGTAAACAGTAGTAATCCTGAGACATATGCATTATAGATAAAAATATCTAATCTTAACAGGTGTAAAAGTTATCAACTAGCAATGTACCCATCTTTTCGAGTTACAAAATATTAAGGATGTTCTGAATCTTCTTCTTCTTCTTCATTAGCCTCCGTCTCTCCACTGCTGGATATAGGCCTCTTCCTTCTCTTTCCATGCTTCTGTTCTGATGTTCTGAATACCTATTATAAAAATGTGTATTCACGAATATAAATAGGAATAATGCCTATGGTCTTGACTAAGATTGAAGATTATACGCCGGAGATTTTAATTTGAAAGAAACAATTCCTTAATTAAAATAGGTATTTTTTAAAACTAAGAGATGAGACCGATTCTACATTTTTTTTATAGCTGACTAGATTATTTTGATAGAAGTATATTGTTGATGTATATTCGATGGGAGATGTTAATTTTACTCTCAAGAACTACTACCTAATTAATTGTTAATACCTAATTGTAAACATTAAATTACTGTTAAAAATTTCATTTAGTCAGTTCTGTACTACTTTTAAAATTCGTAAAGAATTCGAGTACTCGCATCTAATTCGACAAAAATGAATATGTAAAAAATTAAGAAAATATCTGCTTGAACGAATACTAATACAGTAGAACCTCATTTATTCTAATTCAAGGTACAAAAAAAAATTACGACGCGATTACGAAATTCGCCAAAATTCGTAAAAATCATGGATAAAAACATTAATTCTGTGAAAAAATGTTTGTATTTTGGTTTATTTTTATATGCAAGTTGTGAAAACCTGTATCCTTGCACATTTCAAGAAATTATTTCCAAAATACTTATTATGCTAATAAAAATATCGCGACGTGTCTATTACTAAAGTATCCGATATTGACGTATTTCTTGTTGTGAAAAAATCAAACGTCGATCTTTCAATTTCGTCAAATTTCAAAAATATTTCGAACTATGAGAAATAAAATGTATTGATTTATGGCATAAGGCGCCTAAAATGATTTCAGATTACGAATTACCGGAGTTTTAGAAGTATCAGGGTTAATCTAATATGAAATAAACATTTTAGGATTTGTGGGTTTTAAAAATATTAAATAATGGCGAATTTCTAATCATCGGTTTTCGAATTAACGGGGTTTTGCTGTATTCAGAACATCTCTAGAAATTATTAAATATCAAAGGTGCTATCTTCAGTAATCTCCTTTATAAGACTAAATAACTATGAACTTACTTACTACTACTTTTAACTACCTAGGTACCATATATTATAACAATATGAGTTAATTTATGATGCTACCGTGCATTTTTATGATAGTCAAAATAGTGTTTTAATACAATTAATTGATGTTTTATAGATTTTATTGTCTTACCGGAAAATTGTAATGTGTAAGAATATAAATTTTGTACACGTGATTCTGGTGTTCCAAGTTTCAATAAGATCACATTTCTCACAAGGACAAAACACAAATAATGGCAGATCGTTCCAATTCGGATTTGCGGTGACGCGGGTGCAAGCACTTGGCAATGAATGTATGGTAATGAAACATTTTTTGGTGCGATCTCTGAAATTATTGTGCCCACAAAATACTCTGTGTATTCAATAAATTTGTCAAGTGGCATATTTGTACACTCTGGCCAATGCTAAACGCAACGATAATATAAATATCTTTGCATTACTCGTAGTGCTGTGTCCACAACTGAATTTATTGTAAGAATCAATAAACAATGATCAGGTAAGTACCTATGTACACAACATAAACATTGTTGAATGTTAAACATTCAAACACGCGTAGTTTGAATCTTTAAGAAATGATTCGAATGACTTTTTATGTAGAATAATAATGTCGGTCAGTGAAGACATATTATACCTGGAGCCATTTTACATTTTAAGCTATGGTAAAAAAATATCGTAATCTTCCGAATGGTTTAATTGCGAGCGAAATTCGCCACTTTTTCTCAAATCATCTTTTGCATTTTGTATCATATTTTTGTATTAAAAGGTATCAAATTAAAATTTATTAATCATCAACTTCATCTCCTTGTCCTAGTAGGGTCGGGGGCCCAAAGATTCGACGTTTCCATATTCCCTTGTCTTGCGCTGCTTCTGCATGAGTTAACCAGTCTAGACCCATTCTGTTTCCATACAAATTTTTCTGTTACATCTCCCAGCTTAATTTGGGGCGACCCGACGGCCGTCTTCCTTCCGGGGTTGTCAGGAGGATTTTTCTTGGTATTCGTTCCTTTGGCATTCTTAGCACATGTCCAAGCCACCTCATTTGTGATTTTTCTATATGTAGGAGTAGGGGTTCCATGCCGAGTGTGTGCCTTATGTCGGCACTTCTCACTCTGTCCAACAGCGTGACTCCCGCTACCCTCCTTAGAAAACTCATCTCGGCAGCCTGGATCCTTGATCTCACTAGCGATGGGTCGTCGACGTATTTATCGTCGACGAAACGAGACCGTCCATTTCCGTCCATCGACGAGTCGATCAACTAGTTGAATTCGTCAACTATAGTTGAAGTCGTCAACTAGTTGACGCGTCAACTTCGTTATGCGGACGTTCTACGGGACGATGTGTTTACGGCTCGACGCTGCTGGACGACTCGACCGTTGGCTATTTTTATTACGTTACTTTTTAAAGTTTAAAGAAGTTCAGAGAAATATAGTTTCGGGCAAAGTAAAACCGCTAAAATTAAATTTTACCATCCCTTTTCAGGTAGATTTAAGAAGTCGAGATCGATCGAATAAAATATTGATCTTAGAAAAATATCTAGCCGGCCTTTTCGACTGTTAATTAATAATTGTTTCATCGTACAAAATAAAAATATCAAAGTTTGTTAACCCATAGATAACCTAGAAATTTTGCAGCCCTTTCAAAAATAACTGAGTAGATAAAAGCTGATATTTTTTTCAAACGAGTGTAGTTGTTTCATTAAATTCCTAATTTTATGAGATAAATTTAAATTATCCAAAGGCGTACCTTTTCCAATGATGTATCTATACAAAAGAAAATAAAGTGTAAAATAATTGTTTTATTTTATACTGCGTAAAATTGGGAATTCACCGAAACGTCGCACAATTTTGCTATAAAAACAGCTTATGATTAAGCCTGTCTCACCCTACACGCGCATTCAAAAAGTCTGACATAGTATCGTGTACACAGATCTGCACTCTATGGTGGTGTACTTTAGAGTTGAAATGCAGTTACCCGTCGAGCCGTTTACAAGTCGACAGTGAGAGATGAGAGAGAAATCAACGGAGACGTTTTATCTTGCTCTCGCTCGTTGCTTTGGACTACGTTGAATTACGAACGAAGGATTCTTCGTTTAGTCGTCTACGTCTACGAATTCAACTAGACCATGCGATAAACGTAAACCGTCGACGCGTCGATGAAACGTCAACGGTTGATTTCAACTAGTCCGTCCATTCAACGCCCATCGCTAGATCTCACTCTCTCCGTCAGGATCCAAATTTGATGGCCATATATTAGGGTGGGCCTGTACACAGATTTGAAAACAGTCAGTTTTGTCTTGACACTGAGCTCGGATTCTCTTATCACCGCGCTATATAGAGAACATAGAACGCCGGCTCAAATTTATTAATATCTTTCTAAAACGACTTAAATTAAATTATTAATGAATCGATCCACTTTGTGGGCTTTAGTTATGATTATATGGACTTGTGACATTTTTTTTCCCAATAATTAGGTACAATGTATTTTAGACACAATACGCTGCAATTTGATTAAATAGCCGAAATTAGGAAAACTTAATGAGATTTTGATTTTTTTAGTTTTCAGTTTAAAATAATAATATGCTTTCTTTTAATTTATTGAGGTTGATAAATTGACAATTATGTAAAAAGCATATCTTTTAAAACATAAATTTCAGAAAAACCAAATGAACGATTTAAAAATATTTTTACCAATTATAGATAATTGATATTATTTAAACCTTGTAATAGATATTATTTTAAAAAGTATATAACAAGTAAATCAAAAGAATTGAAGACATGCTTTTATCAACACCATCTAGATAGGTATACATTCGTATTAAATTTTTTAACATCACCTATGTAAATATTTAACACGTTGTTTTAAAGTTTAAAACAAATTTTCCAACGACATGTTCTTCAGCTGTTTTTGACGGTTTTTGAATTGAGGTCATTATTAATTTTAATCAAAATGATGACCAAATCATCTCGAAAATGATTTAATAATATACATATAATTAGTCATCCATTTTACGTAAATGTTGAAAGTTTCATAGCTCTAATTAGTCGGCAAGGTGGTGTAAAACAAATAACAAGATTCCACCACAACAAACAAACAGACAAAGAGAGCCCACAAAGTTGAGAAATTTTTTTCATTTTTAAAACATCGTTTTAATTTATTGATTGATTAAATAATATATTTTGTGTCGTTTAAGAAATAGGTATGTATTTAGAATACATGTGACTTTCTTTAAATAAATTTTAATTGAATAACTCTTCATACTTAATTGTAATACAAAAGGCACGAGAAGCTGTGAGAAAAAAATGTGGATCTTGCTCGCATCGCCAGACGATCGCTTTAAGTAGGTAGGTGATGAATTTCTTATACACGCAAGAAATTTTTGATAAAATATCATATATTTCTACCTGAATGCAATCAAACATAATCATTGCGATGTCTGTCTGTCTGTCTGTCCATAACTTACTTTAATGTCCGTAATTTAATTTGAATTCATGGCTTAAAAAAAACAAAATTACACAGCTTGAAGCAGGGCGCGAACATCGCCCCCGCAAGTGCCAGTGCGGAACGCTATCAATGTTACCATCACTGCATATCTGCGTCCCGTCAAAAATATACTATACAGGGTGCCTAATGGTTAATAGCGAAAATTTTACAGGTTTTACAATATCCATGTTTAATGTAATTATCAAGGCAGGAATCCACCTATACAGTTTTTGCTACTGTCTATGAGACACCTATATAAGACACGTATATAATACTTTTTTACCTTAGTGATAATTTAAATACGAAGTAAAATGTTTAGGATTTTTCGTAAAATTTTTACCCTTCAATTCATGTTTAAAAACATAGATTTAAACATTCTTATGATGTTTATTATAAGGCATTCGGTGTCGGTTGTATAATCATTGGTAGTGGTATAAGTTGACCAAAAAGCATAGATTTTTACGAAACCGGGTTGTTTGATTGGTGGAAAATGCAAAAATCTGTGATTTTTGTTTCACTATTACTATTACCACTGATCAAACAACCGGATCTTAGTATTAGTAAAATAGTAAAAGTGTCGCAACTTTCAGAGACGACACACTTAAATATCGATATATATCGAATCGATATTTTAAAAAAAGTATCGAAAATAATGGAAATTATTAGTTTTTCAATAATGTAACAAAAGTGAGGGGAAAACGGTTTTGGTGACTAAAAAAATATGGATATATCGTAAAAAAAATATCGATATATCGAAAAAAAAATCGATTTTTAAAATGTAGCTTTTGGCAACCGAAAAAAGTTCGCTAGAAAAAATAACGAAAAACATAGGTAGGTTACATAAAAAAACATATTCGATACTCGAAAAATCGATATTTGATATATCGCGAAAAAAAATATCGACGATAAATATCGATATTTTTCAAAAAAATATCGATATATTAGTAAACCGATATTTTTTACCCATCCCTAAACAATTATTAGAAAAACGCAGTGAAATTTTTTTTCAGGGAAGCCGCCAAAACGCCTACTGTTTTTAAGAAAATTCGTGATGTTTGTGATCTATGAGTTATATAGAATGAAGTCAATTTGTTATGAATTTTCACTTAGGACGATTAATAATACTTATATAAAACTAGCTCCAACCCGTCAAAAATGACGGAACTTTTGCATGCCGGTTCCTAAAGAATAAGTATTTACTTATTTGTAGCCGACACCCATGGAGTAGTAATAACGACTTTTATCAAAATATTTGAATATTTTTTTTATATTTCCCCTGCCGGCAGTTAATGGTACTAGTCTAAACCCTGGCGATTGGGCGGAACATGAAATAGTTCGCGCTTTGCTGGGTCCTATATGTACCGTATTTTTGACGGATAATGCAAGCTCGGCGATAGCAACATCGCTATCGTTGCCGCCTTCTGGTTTGCTGGCCGGGGTTCAAGCCCCATCTGTGGCCGTTTAATTTCGTTTTTCTGACAGTGAATTCGAACGAAATTACTGTTAAAAAAACGGAAGTTACGGGGACAGACAGACAGATAGACATAGGGACGGACGGACAGACAACGAAATTATTATGTTTGGTTGTGCGCCCTATAATCTTTTTTATAGATACAAATGGTTCGCGTCTTTGCTAAATCCTATATGTACTGTGTTTTTGACGGGTCACGCAGGCTCGTCGGTAGCAACATCGTTAAGTTGCGGCCGGTTCAACTTCGCTGGTCCGGGGTTCAAGCCCCACTCCGGCCGTTTAATTTAGTTTTTTTAATTCGAACGAAATTACGGACGTTACACGAAGTTACGGTCAAACAGACAGACAGGCGAACGGACAGATAGCAAAATTATTGTTGGATGTTATATCAAATAAATAAAATTAAGTAAGAAACAAAAAGTAGACAATTGCTCTGTTGTTTTGGCAAAATGCAACGACCCATCACGTAGCCTGTTACGTCAGTGCGAACAAAAACAAACTCGAAATCGCTTAAATTATGTTTACACAATAAACTGTGCTTATTTTCAAGGTTTTGTGTTAAAAGTGGTATCACTAAACGATAAATAAGTTAGCATAACAGATTTTCATGAACAAATTATATGTATCAGTTTTCATTAAGTTGTCCTTGCGTCGGCATTAATTATATTACTTCGATAACAAAACCTACCTACTAGAATTATGACAGATGCATAAAACAATATCAGGATTATTAAATTTATTTTCGGTAAATTATTTACTTCTAGAGTGTAAATGCATCTTTATATAAGTATTTTGCACTAATGTTAGGTCGGACAATGACCCCAAAACATGTTTCACGTATAAATAATAGAATTAGGTTAGCAATGGTATAAGGATTATCTTCTAAGAACTGAGAAAGAATATAAATATATATTAATAGCTAAATAGTTTAGAAAGGTGACAAAAATAAAGCAATATTTACTGCATTACATTTTTGTACGTTGATATACAATGTGGTTCTACGATTAAAGGTATTTTGCAATTAGGCTTCGCCAAAAACACGAAAACATATTTCTGGGATATAATATAGAATTAGCTTGATAACGATAGGAGAATTATGTTCAAAGAACTGTAATATTTACTACATTATCAAATTTGTTTACAGTGGTCTTCAATGCGGTTATATATATTTCGGACATATAATATAATGAATTGGGTTAATAATATCAGAAAGATAATTTTCAGAGAGCCAAACGGCAAAAAAAGGGGATAAAGTTTAGCAAACTTGAATTCATAAGGATTATATTATATAACAGAAATATAACAACGTTCGCTCGAAGATAAACAAAGAAACGTCTCACCTCGAGTTCCTTGTGACAACTTAAATTACTACCTACATGTAAACAATTTGCATCGATACACTTGACACGTTGCGAAAACGATTTGAATATTTAATACGGAACGAATCGAAAGCACAGCGCGTTTAAACGACCGAAACGCGAGGCCGATATGTCGTATTATTTAGATTTCCGAATGGCACACTGGCAATGTTCCGGCCAACTGGAGCCGCGAACGAAAATGAAAATACGATCTGTCAGTCAGCGCGCGCGCCAGGATACTGTCGCTGGACGATGCACGACCCGACCAGCCGGCGATGCACATTTCACTGGCGCGTGGGCGGGATTTAGGCGGGTTTTATTGGTAAAAACGTGCGCGGCGCGCTGGGCACAGGGCTGGCGGGCCGGAGGGCGTCCGCGCTGAGCACCGCTGGCGATACATTGTGATAAATGTCAGACGGTTTACGTCCCACAAAAATCAATACACCCTCACCCTCACCCGGTGCGTGAACTCCGCGCCCGCCCCCGTCGCTGCAGGGGTGCCCGACCGGCGAGCGGGGGCGGGTTTTCACCCGAGCGGAGCTTCGCGGCGAGCTCTCGACTCGCCAGCAGTTATTTCATCGATTAATTCTACCGTTATTTATTTAACTGCAATTTACGATATAACTATGGCAATGGATATGATTATTTGTCAGATGTACGGCCGTCTTCTGAAAATAGCAATCATTGCTATTTCGGCATCTTGACAGTTATTGTACAAGATTGTAACGCCGTCAATTTTGACATTTATAATGAAACGGGGTGGTTTGTTTCAAACTATGTGTGCAAGTGACAAAGGCGTGGAAATAACTAAAAAGTTTATTTTTAACAACAATTTATTAATAGTCAGTAAAACACAAATGTACATACGTAGCAGAAAAGAACACACAGAAATATAGACAGTCGAAATATAAAAAAAAACACACAGAATATAAAATACAATTAGCACAAGCACTTAGGTCTCTGGCGTAGTCACAAAATAATTAAGGCGGAATTGTGGATCTCACTTCACAGATTCGGCGGAGGCTCTTGCCGGAAAAAACTCGACAGCAAGAGCGATGGTGAAGATACTTCTCGGAGGTAAACACTCGACGAGACTCGAGCTTCACATAAGCTCGACTTGATACGGCCCGGCAGGAGAACACTCGACTGCGGCGGCGGTTAGGTTCGCCAGGAATCTCTCCCGGACACCTAGTAAGGCGAGGGCTGTTGGAGTCTTCCGAACAGTGTATCCTGGCTGGGAGTAAAAACGCACTGCTTTTATAGCTGTTCGGCGATGGTGGGGATGGATTAGCGAACAACCGTTTATTTTCTGTTGCTAGGCGGAGCTCCCGGCAGCCAAATTCCCTTGAAATATTCACCTTTGGGAAGCCGGGAAATTTTACAGTGCGGCCGGGTTTAATGGCTTCTGAGAAATACACACAGGTACGGGATTTTCGTTTACACCTCCCAGGTGCGCGTATCAATAAGTTTGACAGGTTTCAAATTAATGAAGTCAACCAATCAGAAACGTTAAGTGATTTAAAATTGTGATAAAATTTAACGTTTATTTTAATTAACGTTTGTTTCATTTTTAGAGCTAAATGTTTGCTTGAATTCATTAATTTCAAACACGTCAAACGTAAAAACGTCAAAATAGACGGCGTTACAATGTTATACAATAACTGTGAAGGTACCGAAAAAGCATTGATTGTTTTTTTTTAAAATAAGACCGATGATTTACCTGATTACGGAGCGTCTATAAACCACGTGGCCTGATCAGACTGGGGGGGGGGGGTTAGAAGAATGCTACGTGGGCTACGTGAGGTAAGGGGAGGAGGTCAGAGTCGAGCTACGTAATTCTTTAATTTTTTTTATTTGGCATAATTAAAACTGTACAGAATATGCGATCCTTTGGACGTAATCATTAATTTAAAAACATTTTTTGTAAGAGAAACAGCACAAAATGTCTTCTGGAATTAATGGAAAAAAAAAGTACGTTCCACACACGTCAAACACGTCAAAGCAAAAAATACGTTAGGGCTACATGGGGGGGGGGGGATGAAGGGGGATGAAGAAAATGGAACCACGTGGTTTACAGACGCTTCCTTACAAATGTTCATTGGTTCAAAATTTCTTCCTATGCTTTTTTAATTTACAATTTTAACATGTTTTCAATTGTTCGGAGGGTATCTTTTATGGTTACATTCTTAATTTTCTTTTTACCACAAGTAGTTTATTTTTCCTACATTTAATTTAGCGATGTTTTTCAATGCAGTGAATATTGGGATTCATTGTCTGAATTTGCCCATGCCACAAACTTAGTAATTCCAAAACTGTTCTGTACTTATTGTATTTTTCTATCTACTGTATACGTTTGCAGTGTATTATTCTTTTTTTATATTCTGTTAACCAACATTTTTTTTACATTTATTTCTGTGAATATTTTTTTTTTTAATGTGTCCGTTAAAGACCGTGTATGTTGCCAAAATAAAATATCTAGCTTTACTACCGACTTCACCAGCAGTTTGAATTATTGTATATAATTTTTTTATTCAAAATATGACAGAGACCTGTATGTTCTGTGGAAACCATTATACATACATCAGTATAAGAATATAATAAGGACACAAAATCATTTTATATTTGTCTGGATTTCAGTATTTTTGTGACTTCTATTTTGAAATTGTAGTAATCAATTGTTTGGTGTGTTGTGGTAGGTCTTTGTATAATTTTAAACCTTTACAAATACGTCGCGATTGTCCTGTTTTTATTTTATATACCTTTATATTTGATAAAGGCAGAAAAAAATGACGCTTACAAGAAAGAAATAAAATAAAAAAATCAAACAAACTTTTCTGAAAAATATGGAATAAACCATAAAGTCTATAGTATAATCTTGACAATCAATTTAATATTTCTTGATGGAAACGACGTTACGAGCTGAAAAATGTCACGTTAATCTAGAAAATCCAGACGGATTAAGCAGTACAATGACGCCAGAACGCGCCGTTTGAGACTGTTCGCTGTTTTAGACAAATAAATTCATTATTTGATTATATAACATTTCATATGTATATTTTTTATTTTGTGTTTTTATTTATTATTTTTTCAAATGTGTTTTTGCTTATCACCTATTGTTTAATTTTTTAGAATAATGTTATATATTGTATAGGGTATAACACAGCTAGTCCACAATATTTTGCAGGTAGATTCCTGCCTTAATTGCGAGTCGAAAATGTTTATGCAACAATGTTTTAATATCGATAGTTATGATGATAAGCCGAATTCAAAGTTTGCATTTTTTTTCAATATTTTTTAATTATCTTGTGTAAAACGTTGGAATATCACAAAGGTAACTAACTCATAATTTTAAAAATAAAGAATATTAAAAAATCATTCGCTTTAATATAAGTCATATACACATATCAGTGATGTATATTGCAAAAACAAAATCCAAACAAGTGGTAGCAACAATAACAAAAAAAAAACAAGAAATCACTTTGACAGAAAAAACACAAATATTTAAATAATTACAAAAACAGAGTAACGATTTTGTCGAATCATGCGCAACAGCATTAATAATATTATTATATTTATTCAGTTGAAGACTTACCTACACCAAAAAAATCTACTCTACTGTAGGTATATATAACCAAGTCCAAGAATTCAGCAGAGGGGCGAGTTGTATTTCTTGTCGGCATTATATATATTTTATAAAGCTATTTAAAACAAATAATACCAATCAAATATTTATATAAACCGTAAAATCTATCTTTCTGGAAATATTTGGTTACCAACAGAATACAAACATGGAACTGCGTGCGTCCGTGGAACGGTGTTAAGCCAATTTCGCCATATTAACTTTTTAAGATTACGTAATTTTTTAAACTTATATTCTAAGCATATTGGGAAAATTAACCAAATTAAATTTTTGCGATTTTGAATTTTTCTAAAGTCAGTCTTTGAAAATTTTCTACGTGAAATATTGATAATATAAACATCACTCCCAAATAATAACATGAAATAATGCTAATGCTTTGTAGTATAAGATGCAAAAAACACCTCATGTAAGAATTAACCCATCTTGCAAAACTGTGAGTAATATTGATTCAAAAAATTCTATCTTTATTTAGCAAACAAAGCTTTCATAAATATAGGTTTGATGCATAATAATAAACTGTTTTTTTCGCGACATTTTTTTTTAATTTGACGTTTAATTGACATTTGTCATAATATAATTTTAAATTGGGATACGAAATTAAAATGCACATTGAAAACCGTACACATATAAGCCAAGTTGTGCTATATTATCGCAACGAGAAAAGGTACTGAACTGTTATATTTCGCGATCTCAACAATCTCTTTGGCGAAGGAACGATCAGCGAAAAGGCATGCCGAGAGTGGTTTGTTCGCTTCAAAGCTGAGGATAGCAGCTTAGACGACAAGTCAGGGAAGAATCGATCTTAGGGCTTTGATTACCAGGCCGGCTGTGGAAGAAGACGAATGCTGTACCACTAGAACACTGGACACTGAACGCTCTTCAAAACAAATGGTAAGCACTAATTGACGTAGATGATGACTACGCCTCCGAATGATACTTGTAGGTAATATTGTCATGTGGGGGTAGCGGCGGGAGGTGAACGAAAAACACAAAGTCACTTAACACGAATTAAACTTAACGCTATTATTATAAATCGCTATACGTCACTTTGTCTATAAACACTTTATTATCGCTGGGTAATACGTATTTATCGCTACGTATAATATTCAATTTTCGCTCTGGTTTATTTCGCCACTTAGGTACTGCGCTCGATTATTTCGCTTTATTTAAAGCTTCAATTATTTCACGACTGGCCACCCTGGTCGTCGCCTCATGGTTCGTGGCCGACTTCGCACAGAACGAACTGTCAGAACACGACACTCTTCTGCGCCGCGGCGTAGTTCTGTATTTGTAATCGAATGCTGGTGTTTTCGAATTTTCTAGATTATTCTGGTGTTTAGGAGAATTTCTCGTCGCTTCTCGGCTTCCAGTCGTTTGTAGACGTTTCGCAAAGGTTGTATATTCGAATACGAGAGTGTGGTAGACTGTGCTAGATAGAAGCTTCTAGGTTATTGTCGTCATTGACATATTACGAGGGTTTCTGTAAGTAATCTCTTTTGCCATTTCGTTACAATATCTTTTAGGTTTGTTTTCGTTTTTGGTTATATTACCATATTATTTATATAATAAAATTATGCGTGTACTCATGTAAGCGCGGTAGAAGTAATACTTTATAACTAAAATACAAAATTATATATCAATGACGCTCAAAGTACTGAGTTGTAAAAATTTACACTGATCATTTTCGATTATTTTATCGAGTTTCATGAAAAGAATTAAAACTCATTCTTCATAAATTTAACTATTTAAAATAATTGAGGCAAACAAAAACTTTCTTAAAAAAACTCTTATTTAAACAGAATCTGACAGCTGACTAGAATTTTTAGAGGTGGATGAGCCCTCCGGTTTTGGGTAGAGTTGAACTCAAAGGTCACCACTCCGTTTGTAGAGTCGGAGATCTCTGCTGTGGTTGAGGATGTAAAGTCGCGACGGTTTGACAGAATTTATTGGATTACAAAACACAAGTTATAAAGAATACAGTAGTGTACAAAGATTACAAGTGAAAGGCGCGAAGTTCGAAGGTGTGACGGCGAGGGCTTCCGCTGTATCCGAGAAGGCCCGCTGGAGTGAGATAATCGGCTCTGCAGGCGCCGGCTTTTATAGTGATCGTGAACAAAGGAATCGGGGGTGCCTTGCGTGTCGTGGCTTCGATCTACAGCGTCCGCTGTTTGGGGATTGCGATAGCTGTTCGTAGCATTTCTCTTGTTCGCGACCGTCGCTTCCGTTATATTGTCCTACTTTCGATTGTGCTCAGCGCTTTTGGTGAAAAGCGCTCGACCTCTGTATCGAGGGTAAGTCATTACACGGGTGTATGTGTTTATGTGTCTTGGGCCACCACAAATTCCATATTGCTTGGTTAGTTCTGGTATCGCATTTCCGCTACATGTTCTGCTACATGCTGCGTGCGCAATTTAGTTACAGTAAAAAAGTTACCCTGAATGCACCAAATGAAGTAGACATAACTTCAAAAAACGGCTGATAATTATGTATCAACCTAATAAACTTCCCAGGATCGGGGCAGTTTCGGGTATCCAAATATTTTTCCGATACATAAATATATTTTTTTCTGCATACTCGTATTTTTGTGTTTGATTTATCTAACACGTTTTGAATAATAATTTCCCACGTAGAAAGGTTTGCGCCTCCGCTCATTTTCCAACCACCACACCCAAGGGTGGGCTGGTGTGCGCGGTGGGAGGGGCCCCGACCAGAAAGGGACGGAGATACTGACCGTCTCGGCCGGCAAAGGCAGACCCGCGGCATTAAATATTAATGCACACCGTATTTCGGGTTCACGTATCTCGGCACGTTGGGTTCTTTTTACTCGGGAATTTTTGGTGTTTTTAAACTTACCTCAAGGTCGCCAAATCTCACTTTTGTGCTTTTACGTTTTATACAGCGGTAAAACTTCTCACAAATATTCTAAAATAGTTTGAATTTTTAAGCACGAAAACGTTAACGCTTTTCTTTCATTTTCCTTATTTTTTACTTTGATACACGGCTTCGCCTGAGATTAGATTTTTTTATAAAGGCTCGTAGCTTGCAGGAAAAACTTTGGAAAATCTCTTTCATTCAATTTTGAATAGAAAATATTCGTTAGACTTACAATCATTAAAACCTTGCAGAAATTTGAAAAATATTTTTCTTCTACGGTTTTTGACATTTTATTTTACTTGTATTAAAGCGAATGAATTTTTAATATTCCGTATAAGTTGCTGTACTGTCCCCATAAGCATCAAGGCAGCTATTTGATAAAATAATATTTTGAGATACATATTTCTTTTTATTTATTTATTTATTAATCATCGCCCTAGTGGGCTTTTACAGTACAAGAAAATAAGAAGGATTTTTATATAAGATAATATGAACAATATATATTAACGACGATTAGTACACAAGCAAACAGTAATAATTGTAAACTTTTAACAAATTAGTAATAGAGTAAAATAATGATAATTAAACCAATATACGAGATAAATAAGATAATGTATAATATATATTATACATATATCTATATATATATATCTATATATATATATATATTTGATATATATATAAAAGATAAAATCAAATATGAGTCCTTTGTTTATTTATAAACTTTGCTTAATAAAAAAAACACAAAATTTAATAAATGTTGTTATTTATTTTAAAACGAATTTTTTGATCACTAACTATTTTACAAAACATCATGAATTAATGAAAATATGCTGTAATTTATTAAAGTATACTGTCTTACTGCTGAGAATATTATTAATACGGTTTTGTGAAAATTTTAAAAACATTATGACTAAAATAAATGATGTACTGCTTTTTGCTTTATGTCAAATGGTTAACAATTTCTTATAGAACATTAATTACCGCATATTTAACTTATTTTGTGATTTTTTTGCAGATTTGCCTTTATGCTTATGGGGGCAATATAGTGATACTCCAACATATAAAGAAAATAAGTCAGAAAGTGAAGTCTTCGATGTCGCTTATCTCCGTAACTGTTGAAATTTAACCCAAAGTTTGAAGAATATCTTCTATTCAAAATTGAATGTACAAGACTCCCCCAAAACTTTTGCTACTAGCTATGAGTCACCCTGTATACGCAAACTTGTGTTATCTTTATTTAAACTAATTTCACATAATTTTGACTTAAAATTAACTAA
Source organism: Agrypnia vestita (assembly GCA_016648135.1). Lineage (NCBI taxonomy): Eukaryota > Metazoa > Arthropoda > Insecta > Trichoptera > Phryganeidae > Agrypnia > Agrypnia vestita. The sequence continues at coordinate 17,712 of JADDOH010008257.1, forward strand.
TTTATTGAATACCCAGGGTAAAAAAGCACTTTATATTAATTAAGGCAATTTTTAAAATTTTTAATTACGCGCCATCTTTTCTCATTAGCAAGGAAAATTGCGAAATAAAAATGATCTATAATATACATTACTCTTTGGCATTGATAGCAAGAAGCAATTTTTAATTTTTTTATTAATAATTTATAGATATTCTTAATTTTTTAACATAAAGTTACGGATTTGCGGTAGTGGGAACTAAATGAAGCGCTTAAAATCAATTAAAATTTTATTTATAAACAACATCATTGAACACAAACTTACATGAAACACTTTACTGTGGTTCACAACAAGAATATTCCACAAACAGGTACTTTTTATTCACGCCGTTTCTCGCTGTTTCTATTACTTTGTCTTATGTGCTTAATTGTAGCTAATAAACTGTCGTTGTCGCTTATATACAGAAGGTTTTTCTTGAATCTAGATTTTTCACATTATTTCAGACTTATGTGAATTTGTGCAATTACTCGATCGTGTGCAGTTCCTCTCGATTTCATAATCTCGTGACAATACAGATTGTTATCAGGTTGTCCAGACCCTGATAGATAGTCCTAGTGTAAAATTAAAGTACAATGTAAAAAGATATTATATCAATTACGAGAAAACATGTTACAGAATGTAAGTGGTTGGCCAAACCGTTATTTACGGTACTGATGTTTATCTGGTTGTATCGATGATTGGTTACTGAGATATAACTGTTGCCTAGTACCGATGATGTGGTGTGTGATAGTGGCCGATGAATAATCAACGTTTTACGGAAAATAAGTCAGAAATATTGGAAAAAATATAATCTTTGATGTCGCTTATCTCCGTAAATGTCGACATTTCACCTTAAGTGTGAGTAATATTTTCTATTCATATTGAATGAAGAAGAATCCACTGAAATTTTTCTACTAGCTACTTTTGTTAAGCCTGTGGTGGTCCAGAGCCGCCACGCCATTAGCCGCACGTACCGAGCCGGAGTCCACCAATCAGAGTCACGATGCGGGTAACCAGGTCCCGGCCGCCATTAGGTAAACTCACTCTGTCGCCGACCGCCGTAGCCATCGCAAGCAATATTTTCTATACACAACGCCACATCTGTAAATTTGTGTCAATAAAATGCCATAGTTAATCGTGAGTATAATTTACGCACTACAGCCATTTATTCATCCTGCCTCTGCTGAATCATCACACATACCACGCGCCACTCGCAAAATAAATAGTCACCTGCCGGCATAAGAAAATGTCTTTGGACGGGCGGGCATTTTATTCTCAGAACACCTACACTCAAAACACGTAACCCGCCAAAAGCCAAAGTAGCATAACTTTTGTTACAATTCGCGATAGATTATATGTGGGATATAGAAGCAAAGGCGGCAATATCAAAAAAAAGTAATCGAGGATTACTAATTTATAATTGACTGAATTAGAGATTTAATAGGAAACATGATTTCTGAACATAAAATCTAGAATTTAGTACATTTTAAATTAGTAATCCTCGGTGAATGCATTAAAACTATATTTTTATTTTTGGATATTGCTGACTTTGCTTTTATACCACACTTCATCTATTGAATTAATTGTACGTTTTTACTTAATTCGTTTATTGATTTAAAACTCTTGCATCCATTTATGATAGAGTAAATAATGAAGATATTAGGAGTGAATGTAAAGCTGATTAAAAAGGGTCGCTCATGGTTCAAGTATGTTGAGCCAATGAACGAGGAAAGAGTGGTAAGAAAGATATAAATATAACGCAAATGTTGACGGCGCCAGCGTGGCCCTACCATTTTAACCAGACTGGAAGATGATCCTGTTAAAAGCCTCGACAATCTTCGATCTTGCACGCGAACATGTATTAGTGGAGATGAGGCGAGAGTTGTGTCAGTATAGAAGAGTGTGGCGCTCTATCCTATCTAGTAAGTCAGTAATTCATAAAAAAAAATGTTAGTGGTCGTTGTCTAATGTCTTGTGGATGTGATGTCGCGTGAGCCTTTTGTCGTGGACCTTTCGTCATGTCATTCCACTCCAGCGTTTGAGATTAAAGAACCAAGGTGCTTGATGTAGTAAGATATTTTCTGTGCTACGAATCAACCAAACCACATTTAGAAGTCAAAACATGGATTGCATCCCACTTGTCTAACTTATTTATACAATTTGTAGAGGCGAAATTACAAATATTAAAATACATACTTACATTACTTGTGTATTTTCACTTACTTGAAGTTTCGGGGTCAAGCGTTATTTTAAAAATTGTTATATCGAACAGAGACAAACTTGGACACTTTTTAAAGTGTAATATTCTAAGGCGCCACAGTAAAAAGTGAAGTGAAAAAAAGTCTGGTTCAAAATTCTACAAGGTTTTAATCACTTTAGTACTCACATTAAAGCGAATGAATTTTTAATATTCTATATACGTTACTTTAATGATAGTATAACGTTCTTCATAACGTAAGTCTGAAATATTGAAATTCAACTTTGTAGTAGCTTATCCCTATAATTATTGATATTAATTAGGACATTGTTGCTTGAACATTTTAGACTTGTAATTAAAGTAGGAATCTACCTGTGGATTATATTCTGAATCTACCTGTGGACTTTATAATATTCTGTATATTATCAATACAGTCCGTTCAAATAAACGAAAAGGTTTCAGATTTGGAACAAATATAGAACTTTCAAAAATTGTACAGAGTGATTACTTCAGCCAGCTCATACAGGTCGTAAGCCCTGGATCATCCAATAAAAAGACTTCCATACATGTTTCTCATATAAATAGTTTCGTCTCTGTCAGATTTCTATAATTTATCTTAATTATGTTTATGTTTATGTTAATTTATATAGCGCCATTTTTGCGTACGAGACGCTTCAAGGGCGCTTTACAGGTGCGACATCCCGAAAAAATGAGTTTTTAGGCTCTTCTTGAAGTGTTTCTGATTCTCCATAGATCACAGCACTGGAGGCAGCTGATTCCACATAGCTGGGCCCGCAAAGCTGAAAGCACGTTCCGCAAACTTGGTGGCTCCAGGTCTCCTTGGTACTACCAGCCTGCAGAGTGCCTCCGATTTAGCTGACCGCAGTGTGATATTGTGTTCCAGTGATATTGTCTGGATACTCTAAGGTCTGGGATACAGAGGCCGATCAAATACTGTGGTGCTTTTCTTTGAAGACTTTTGTACACCATCAGAGAGAGTTTGAAATTTATCCGCTCTGGCAGGCGAAGCCAATGTAGCTGCTTCAGCATTGAGGATATCCGCGAGAACTTTGATGCCCTGAATATAAGCCTCGCTGAATATAAGCCTTGAAAAGAAAATGAACGAACATAAAACAAAAAAAGCCAACGGCACGCGGTGTTCCCAAGCGGTCACCCATCCAAGTACTGACCGCGCCCAATGTTGCTTAACTTCGGTGATCGGACGAGAACCGGTGCTTTCAACGTGGTATGGTCGTTGGCGGGAGCCGTGACTAATATAACCATTCCGTTTATTAAACGCAGTTCAAATATGCTAGTATTTTATTGCTGATTGTTCGTGCGTCTCACTTGTGTACTTGCTTTACCATTTTTACACTTTACTTACAAACTCTATGATTTAAATGAACGAATGCTGTAAACCAAGTTGATACAACCGATCCCTCATCATCATCTTCATCCCAGACTACTTCCATATTCCTCTGAAGAGTGCTGCTTTCGTATTTGTTAACCCGTTCTGTTTTCGTACACTTTTTTCTGTTGTTTCCCAGTTTAATCTGGAGCGACCCACCGCCTGGTCGTCTTCTTTTCTGCTTGCCGTTGCCAAGAGGATACTTTTTAATAATAGCACATGTCCAAGCCAACTCATTTGTGATTTCTCTATATGAAGCAGTAGGGGCTCCGTGCCGATTGCTCCTCGATTGAAAAATTCGACAATTTGCTCAAAACCAATGTCCATTAATCCCCGATCTACCCCAAAATATTATAAAAGGGTGAGAATAAAATTAAATTTAGTAGTGTTTTGGTGCTTTTTTATTTAGCACCGCGCCGCCGTTGGGGTTCGTAAATAAATTATGTAACTCAATAACACTCCATTAGGGAAGCTTCGGATATCCTATAACGATAGCATCCAACACGTGTCGGCTGGCGTGGAGGAAGGAGGCTTCGTTGGACAGAGATTCTAAACCTTGTGTACTATTTAAGTTGCAACATTTTCGTGGCACAATGAAGAATATTTATACACGCCTTTATTTGAATTTACTTCATCACTTTGTCAGCTGCAATATTTTATAATTAATTAATTAAAAAAAAAATAAACAAATGTTTTGAATGCAATAAACGAGGATTATTTATTCAGAATGTACTGAATTCGAGATTCAATAGGAAACTAGCGGACCGACAGACGTTGTCCTGCCCGAACGTTGGCTTTTCGTTTGGGTGGCATAGGGATTGTTAAAAAATATCGATATATCGATATATCAATATATCGATATTTTCTTTGAAAAATATCGATATTTATCGTCGATATATTTTTCCGCGATATATCGAATATCAATATTTTTTTTTGATATATCGATATTTTTTCTGGGATAATCGATATTTTTTTTCTTGGCGACCTTTCTAGTTTTGGTCATTTTTTTGGCGATCTTTTTTGCGTATCTTTTTTATTTTTTTTCTGGCGACCTTTATTTGGTTACCTCTTTTTTTTTGGTGATCGATATTTTTTCTCGGAAAATCGATATATTTTTCCGGTGACCTTTTTTTTTGTCGCCAAAAGCTTATTCCCCTTACATTTTTCAATAAATAATATCGATAAATATCGATATATTTTTCGCAATGTATATCGATTATTTTCGATACTTTTTTAAAATATCGATTCGATATATATTGATTTTTTTTTTCATTTACCCATCCCTAGTGTGACATAAATCGTAGAACCCGACTACAGCGCCACCTACCGGGTCCAGTTGTGAATCAAAATCACCCGAACGCACACAAAAAATTTCATTAAAATCGGCCTAACCCTTTAGGAGGAGTTTTGTGACAATACACACGTACAGATGAATTATATATGTAAAGATATAGCTCTACTTCTTCCAAAATCATGTATTTGGAAAGGCATCGAGGGTAGAAAGCCAAAATGGCGTTAGTGATTATTTCAAACTTTACAGGAGAGCAAAATAAAGTTCTGTCAATCTGATTTTGTCAATATTTCTTTTATTATTAAATGATTTCCATATTTTTTAATCCAAAATATATAGGGAAATCGTTTAATAATAAAATAAATATTGACAAAATCAGATTGACAGAACTTTATTTTGCTCTCCTGTAAAGTTTGAAATAATCACTAACGCCCTTTTGGATATCTACCCTTGACACGATTTTAGCAACACTATTAAAAGTAAGATAGCAATACGCAATTCAACCAATCAACCCCCAAGGATGTGTCAAAATTTCCAATGACTCTCAAGAAACAGAAATAAAAATATTGCTATTTTCAGAATACAGCCGATTTTTTAAATGTATTTTGTACCCAGTATTCTGTAAGTGGCGGCCATCGCAACCCAGTGGACATGACACTGGCTTCTCACACCGAGGCTCCCGGGTTCGATACCCGGGACGTGACGTTTGGGTATTTTCCGATGTGTTTCGCTCCTGTTGGGCCTCTTGGCCTGTTGAAGCGTATATTAAAAAAATGTCGCGTTAAAAATAAAATTAAATAAATAATATATTTTAATTTAAATTGAGCAGATAAGGGTGTATGCGTACTCAGTTGATACTAGAATTGTAGGATATAAAAGCAACGACGGCAATATTCAACAAAAAAAAAATTAATGCAGTCAACAAGGATTACTAATTTAGAGTGTAATGAAGTCGAAAATTTATAGGAAATATAGCCTATAAATTTATGGGAAAACATGATTTTGGAAGGGATAGATATATAAGATCGATAAAAGAGTGGCTTGTTGGTCTTGTGGTTAGGACTCTCTTCTCGTGATCCAAGGGTCGCGGGTTCAAACCTCACTCCAGACTAGTAAGATAGTCCTATTTTCACAACACAAGCGTTTAGCTTAGTTTGAAAATAGTAAGAATATTGATGTGACACGCATTCCGTGTTCGCATCTCTATTTAAAAAAAATCACTTACATTGTAAATGAGTAATCTTCAGTGACTGGATTCAAAACATTTTTTTAATTTATTGGATATTGCTACCTTACCAATAATATCTTGCGGCGCACTACACGTTTGGGAACCAATGACGCAAGCGGACATACTGATAGCAATATCACTAATTATTTAATATTACTTTCATGTAATATATTTTTATATCCTTGAAATAATAACGAGCGTGTATACGCCGTCGATTATCTTGATTCGGATATTGTGTGTAACAAAACAAAATGTATTTTTATTTTATTGTTCCACAAAGTACACCAGAAATGAACAAAGAGGTTAAATGAAATTCTGAAAAAAATATGAACATTCATTATTGGTTGTCAAACGTAAGATTATAATCTATGGCTATTTGAAACCAGAATGGAAAACAGTGTGGTGAATAGGATGTAACAGAGCTAGTCCGCAATACTTTACAGGTGGATTCCAACCTAAATTATGAGTCGAAAGTGTTCAAGCAACGATATTCTAGTATCATTATTTATGGAGAGAAGCAAAAAAGAAATTGGACGTAGCAGAAAGCGTCAAATGAAAGAAAGCACCCACAAAAGGATGAAAGTGAATTTTATAAGGAATATATTTTTATAAATATAGTTTCATCTCCAGGGGGACATCGTTATTCAAAATATATTATAGGTCTCATGGAGACGAAGCTATTTTTATGTGGGAAAGCAGGTACAGAAGACTTTTATTTTTTTTATTTTTTTTAAAAATAGCTTCGTCTCTGTGATACATCTATAATTGAGTTGATTTTCGTATGGGTTTGGACAGCTCTATGCGATATATTTATATGCTGAAAACGTCCAAATTCTATGTGGTATACTTTTTTTATAAATTCAATATTTTTCTAACCCACATCGCGACCATCACCGTTAAATTAATTCTTAAACTAAAAAATGTGCTTTGACTGTTTTCTGCGACTTAAAATTTGAAAATTCTTGATAAACAAAAATATTGGTTAAAAAAATCCATGTAGGTATCTAGTATGTACACAATATGCAACCTTTACTGCACGGTAATAAGTTTGTAGAAAACATCTAAGGGATTTGAACATTTTCAAAGCCTCAGATAATACTTTTTATTTTTACTTCAAGTTTTATCAAATTAATAGAACACAGAATGCACATAGAATAAAATAAGTACTGTTTATCTACGTTAAGACATTTTGTAGAGTGAATCCAAGTTGTAAAATACGTTTTATTCTAAAAATTACATTTTAAAAACAAAAAAATGCAATGATGAATAAAATATCGATGTATTAGGTTAATGTATGTTCAAATTTTTAGAAGCTTTTTTCTCAGTTCTGTGTTTTTTGGGTCGGACGCTTTTAGCAGAGCTACGTCCAATTATAAGTCGAAAATGTTCAAGCAATAATGTCCTGATATCAATAGTTATGGAGATAAACGACTTCGATTTTTGCAATAAATATTTATGACTGATTTTCTGTAAAATTACGTCCATTCGTCTATTTTACATATTATCATCGATTGTCTTAAAAAACATTTTTACACATGCGTAAATCAAAGGATATATTTATTATTTGACATTTTTGCATTTTTTTTATAAGAAAAAGAGAAATATTTCTGACCATCATTCATCAACTATAGAACCGTTATTTCGTGACACGACAAAAATTTCTCAGACATTTGATTCTTCAACAAAAGATCCACGACTTGACAAAAAATCTAACGACATAAAGATAACAAACAAAATTAAATTTTTTTATGAAACATTTTAAAATAAATTATCCAATAATGATAATGGTGACGGAATCATTAAATATAGTGTTTCACGAATTCTTAAAAAGGTATCCGATGAAATCAATAAACGAAATTTTTGTTATAAATTTTTGTGAATTAAACAAAAAATACTTATTAGGTTAGGTTAGGTTAGGTTAGGTTAGGTCAGAGTAAACCAAAGTGTCGAATGTGCATTTGGCACAGTTATATAAGATCCTGACCTCTTTGTTTTCTAGGGCAGTTTACAAATACTGCACTTACCGTTTGCTGAATTCGCGAAAAATCAGATTAAATATTTTCGTTCATTTATTTGATCAACTTTTTTTAAAGAATTTGTGAAACAGTTCATTAGATGATTTTTTCACAATCCAAGTCGTTATCGACACGAAATTTTGGATCTTATGTCGCGTGGCCAGTTTGTCGTTGGAACAAATGTCCTTGGATCACTCATCACTGGGCCAAATGTCCGTGGACCTTTTGCCGCGGAGCCCCGTAATTTGCTTCAACTTGTATATATTACCGAGAAATTGCGTAAACCAACCCTCTTCGCGGGGATGACGGCTAGCAGGGGATGGGGTAGTTCCCATTAGGAAAGTTACCAAAGCTGTGGGCATTTACCTGGCGGCGTATACAAGTTGTGAATTTACCTGTTCTCGCTCATACCTGCTATGTTCTTCCTGTTTGTTGGGAAAAGTTTAGTGAATCAGTTTTAGCAGGGTATGTATCAGGGTATTTTAATGACACATTACATTATTACAGTATATTAAAATTATTTTACGTTGACTGAAATCTGTGTATAGGCCAACGTATACAGGGTGCCGCATGTATTATCAATAGTTATGAAGATATGCAATATTAAAGTTTGCATTTTGGAACTTATTTTTTGCAAATAGTTGATCTATCATTTCAGTAACTTATATGGATTATGAAAAATCTATTTACTTTAATACAAGTAGAAAAAAATGACAAAAACCTTGCAAATTGATTTTTTTGATTAAATGATTTTTTACGAGGTTTTTATCATTTTATTCGAGTTGTATTAAGGATAATAAATTTTTCATAATCTATATAAGTTACCGTAATGATAGTTCAACTTTTTGCAAAAAGAGACACCTGTATAAGGGGTGTAAAAGCACAATATACATGTATGTTTGAAATGGAGTCGCAGAAGATTACTAATTAATATACGAATGTACTGAACTCGAGACTTTATAGGAAATACTAGCTGTTATATAATTTGTAAAAGTATAAACTGGCGTGTAAAAGTACCTACCGTCATCAATGACGGTAGGTACTTTTACACGCCAGTTTCTAAAGAATAAGTATTTACTTATTTATAACCGTCCCATAAAATAGAAATCACGACTTTTATCAAAATATTTGAACAAATTTTTTTATATTTCCGCTGCCGGTAGTTAAATGTACTATTTTAAACCTTGGTGATTGGGTGGAACATGGAATGATTCGCGTCATTGCTAAGTTCTATATGTACTGTATTTTTGACGGGTAATAACGCTATCGCTTTGCTTCTCTGTTCACTTTTTTTTTCGTAGACGTATTTTTTAGATCAAAATAAAAATTATTTTTCAATTAAATAATGTGAAATATCCCTATTCTCTCTAATAAAATACAATAGAATTTGTAAAATAAATATTAGTTTATCTCTATTCGAACAGACTCTCATAGTGGCAAACTCATAAACTCATCATAGTGGTAATTTGGTCGTTGTCAGAGAATGAAGTCAGCCAGTTAATCTTTATTGGTGGTAATGAGAGTGATTATACATTTATTAATTTTTCTGAACGTCGAGTGCTTGTTTGGCTTATCTCGCCAAGTGATGAAATGGCCGGGGATTGGATCATCGTCCCGGGAACGTAATTAAATATTACGTTTGCCCGGCAACCAACTACTACTAGACAGTCGTGCATTTTCATATTATATCCTCAAGTACTCTTATGTATCTTTTATGTTATCCTTCATATATTCATGTATCCTTTTTGTTATCTCTTATATTATATTCATGTATTCTTATGTATGCTTTTTGTTATCAATATAATTAATGTTTAAAGCATTCACTTTGTGGTTAGACATTGAAACAGAATGTTAGTTAACTTAGTAAAAACCACTACCAGAATAAAATAAAAACAATTCATCTAGGACTGCTTAGATTATATGTTTATTAAATGTAAATGAATGTATTATAAATAACAAAAAAAAAATCTAACTTACAGTCCTATTTTGAATATGTTCCCTTTCACCCTATCACCTGTTTCTTTCACACTCCACACTATTTACCCCCATTTGCACACTTGACACTGAGTTATGATTACTGGTAGTGGTTTTTAATAAGTTAACTAACATTCTGCTTTTTGTTATCTCTTATATACCCATGTATTCTTATGTATTGATTATTTAATTTACTAGTGTATTGTACTCTTCTCATGGACAAGGCATTTAACTGTCATATAAGCAGGGGCGTGCAGTGAGAACAAGAAGCATGACTTTTTATTAAGCATATATATATTTTGAAAAGAAACCGAAATAAGATGTACGTCTCGTAATATTCCCATCACAATAATAACACATTACTCAAATTTGAATATTTCATAATATGCCTGATAAATATTTAATTTCGATTTTTTTTCAAATACATGTTTAAATAAAAGTCTTGCTTCTTGTTATCACAGCACACCACTGCATATGAGTATGTATTTTTATCTCATAATGTACTATGTGTATTTACGGTGTATCGGACAGGTAGAATGATGATGATGATGATGACCCATCTGAAGTCGTGAATGTTGGTCCTTCTGGGGCCCAGGTCCGTTGTATGGGCGAATGCCGTACATGGGCCCACCTCGCCTCCAAGCGGATAGTCGGCGCGGGCACTGAGCCGGCGATATGTGACATCTCCGACGGAGGGCGTTGGAAAAATTCCACGAAGAAATTACATTTTTGGTCTTATCTTGTAAAGTGTTGAAATATTTGAAATACTTAAGAAAATGAAATATTTAAGTTTGATGAAATATTTAATGAAATATCTTAAGAATGAAATATTTAAGAATTAGATAAGACATTTGTAAATGTAATACTGAATAAAATTGATGTTTCGTGGTCTTGATATACAGGGAAAGCTCGCGCGATGGGAATAAAATCATTTTTAAATCGCGCGGAGCGCCGCGGACTATCATAGAATGGCCGCTATTTTGATGGAATTTATGTAAATGTCCTGCCTCGAAGAGGCGAGGAAGTAAAAATACATAAGTATTTAAATGTGCCAAATGAGTCCTTTGTGTGGTATTGTAAAGTAGAAATTAAAATAAAAAATGTTTAAATTGAGAGTAAAATATCTCGCGTGGACCCTGATAAACTCGCTTGACCGCGCCGCCTGTATGTACACAGCCCGCGCGGGTGATGGAAAAAAACCCGGCGCCTTGATGGGCGCCGTGCGGCTGGAGTCGAGGGTCATCAGCGAATATTTTTGAACTCTGATTACGGACGTTACAGACGTCCTGGTGAGCTGAAGCATTTTTTATTGTGTTCCTCATGTGAACATCTATGGGAGTGATATGTTTTTGCGGGTGGGAAAGTGCGCGAGCGCACTTTATTTGTGGCGGCATTTTGGCTGCCTATTACGCAATTAATATCTATCCGACATACTTGAAAATATCACCGAAGGATGCGCTTGGTTGAGATCTATCTAATGGTATAATTTAGAATCTCGTAAAATCACGTTTTCTATTTTTTATGACCTGATTAAGATTCGAGCCTTCACGGTTGACTTTTTGATGCAGTTTCTAAGTATGTAGGATCTTGCAGGTCCACTGACTGTGTCACAAGCCTTTGCAAGGTCAGGCTATATCAGGTGACACAGTTCTGACCCCGTGGGGCTCAGGCAAAACATGTTATAATTTATTTTGATTTTAAATTAGGGCGGGCCCGGCCTACTTTCCCAGAGCACCGTAAGATGGCGGTCACACGCCGCGCGTTGCGACAGTTTACCGTGAGGCGGCGACAGTCGCGCCGCGCGTGGGGTTGAGAGAGTGGGAGAGTAGACGCCAACGGCCATTGTTATTGTTTTTGTGACGCATTTTGCGGTTGTGTAATCTTTTATCACTTGTAAAGATAATAGATAATAAATAGTTTTGCTACCGGCGGTCACCTGTTGCACATTACGTGCGGTGACTTAGACGCCCTGTGGACCGCTTTCATCTGTGTTTTTACTGCTATCCTGCCCCCTATATGGATTCCTACTTGGTAAAGATGGCGGCTGAGAATATACGGGCCAGCCTCTGCAATCTCCTGTGCTTCTGGACCCCCGCGACGGACGTTTCTCTATGAGGCTCTCGCATCCAAAGCGAAAGGCTCTCCACTACATGGAAGTGTTAGCACTGTGTCGTCTCCGAAGCGGGCCGTGACTTACAACCTCGGCCTTCGGAAGCAGGCTTGATGGAACCGCGCAAAATTTATCAGTTCCCGTGCGGAACATACGGCAATATGTTATTTTTATTTTGCTTCATGTTTAAGTGTACATATTTAATTATGTAATGTATCTTCCTCTTCTTATTCAGCCTTCATCCCTTCACTGCTGGATATAGGCCTTTTTTATACCCCTCCATCCTTTCATATTGTTGGCTTATTGTAGTCATTTCTTCCCCCCCACAGCGGCTATATCGTCGGGCCATCTCTTTTGAGGTCTTCTTACGCCTCTTTTATTCCCCCAAGTTTTCCACTTCAGAACTCTGGGAGTCCATCTTGTAGCATCCTGCCTTACAAAATGCCCTGCCCATTGTCATTTTAGCTTCGGTACACGATCCTTGATATCCAAATTCAAATTCAAAATTCAAATGTTTATTCAATGTTCAATGTTACAAATGTTTACAGTGTTTACAAAATTTGATGAAGCTTTTTTCATTGTTGTTGAGTGTCTTGGCAGCAAGTAAACACTAAATTGATTTGACGCCCTGCCTGCTACACTAGTAATTTACTGTATTATAGCAGACAGTGCTCTTCCAGTAGTATAATGTTCAAGAATATTTATTATTTATATAACATTTGTGAATAAATCTTATTGCCAATTAAAATGAAGTAATAGTAATAATTAAATGTTTACAATTTAATAATGGTGTTAATTAATTATATTATAGACAAAGGAAAAAAAATGATCTGAATAGGATATTAATAAAATAAAATAAAATAAAACAATTAAAAGTATTTAAAAAGATGACAGTAACAGTAAGACAGTAAGTGAAAAAAATGATCTGAATAGGATATTAATAAAATAAAATAAAATAAAACAATTAAAAGTATTTAAAAAGATGACAGTAACAGTAAGACAGTAAGTGAAAAAAATGATCTGAATAGGATATTAATAAAATAAAATAAAATAAAACAATTAAAAGTATTTAAAAAGATGACAGTAACAGTAAGACAGTAAGTGAAAAAAATGATCTGAATAGGATATTAATAAAATAAAATAAAATAAAACAATTAAAAGTATTTAAAAAGATGACAGTAACAGTAAGACAGTAAGTGACAGTAAATGTTCTTGTAGGAATAGTATATTTTAAATTTAGTTTATATGATGGCTTTTAATAGGTTTTGGGCATGCTTCCTTCCCTTTTCATGCAGCCAGAGTTTCACTTTAGAAGAAAAATACGCGAGACTATGGCTACATGTTTTAAGTTTAGTGTTAAGAGTATTGAATGTTTTTGGTGCTTGGAAGAGGTGAAATCTTTGTGAAAAAGTTTTTTTGAATTTTGGTACAAGATAGTTGCAGTTCACCTGTGCCCTTGTTGAATGTGAGTGAGTTATTTGTTGGTGATCTTGTTTATGTCGGAAAAAATATTTTAAAGTGTTGAGTAAATATGTTTGATTGATGTCCAGGACGTGACATTCTCTGAAAAGTTCTTCTGAAGGAAAACGAAATGGCTTTTTATGAAGAACTCTCAATACCATTTTCTGGGCTTTGCTTAATGAATCTAATATAGTACAAGCTGCACCACCCCAACTGACAGTTGCATAATTAATGAGTGAGTGACACAGTGCATAGTATACTATTCTTCTTGTCGATGCGTCGAGTACATCTCTAATTTCTTTGAAAAAATAAACAAGCTTTCTTATTCGGATTGTAAGATTCAAAATATGTTTTCTCCAGTTTAGATGCTGGTCTATGTACACACCTAGATATCGTATATCTTCCGTTGTCTGCAGATTAGTACAATCACAGGGTTTATCTTTTGATTGACATGTGTGAATCAGTAGATTTTTGGGCTGCTTTATTACTGTTCTTTTACTGATGGAGAAACACATGTATTTTGTCTTTGAAGCATTTACTGTTAGTAGATTTTTGTCAAGCCATGATGTTATTCGATTCAATCCACTTTGTGCCTTTTTTAAAACATCTTCCCAGGAATCATCTTGAAAAAGAAGCACTGTGTCATCTGCGAAAGAAATTATTTTACCGTTTTCTAAATTGGAGTTACACATTTCATTGACATATATGAGGAAGAGCGTGGGTCCCAAAACACTTCCTTGCGGTACTCCATATGATGTTTTATGGAGGTTGCTGCAGTGATCGCCCGATTTAACTACCTGAACCCTGTTATTTAGATAATCTTCAAACCACGCCAAAGCCGTCCCCCTTATTCCCAAAGCTGATAACTTGTGCAGCAGCAGTGGATGAGACACCGTATCGAAAGCTTTGGCTAGGTCCAAAAATATACCAATACAACGTTTGTCTTTATCTAATTGTGTAACTAAGAATTCCGTTAGTTGACATATTGCATCTTCTGTTGAGAGTTTTGATTGGAACCCGTATTGATTGTTGGAGATTATTTTGTGAATATCCAGGTATTTTAAAAGACGTACTTTAACTATCTTCTCTAAGATTTTAGAAAAAACACTTAGGAGCGATATAGGTCTATAGTGGCTCGGATTACGGGGATCACCACCCTTGAATATTGGACAGATTCTAGCCAGTTTTAGTGCATTTGGAAAGATACCCGTTGAGAGACTTTGATTGAATATATAACAAAGAGGCTTACTTAATTGGTCTTTATTATACTTCACTACTTTTGCTGTTACCTCATCGTTTCCAGGGGCACTGTTAGACTTTAGGTTACTAATAATTGCAGAAATTTCATGAATGGAGGTTGGAGCAAAGAAAAATGAATATGGATTTGCTGAATTTAAATTTGTTTTAAGGTTTTCTTCAGTAGTTTTTAGACGAGACAAAATATTTTGTGCTAAATTTTTACCAAGCGAAGCGAAATGCCCGTTTACATTATCTAGCACTTCAGTAATGGCCTTATCCTCAGTAGCATGATTTTTGTTTGGAATCAGCATATCACATATATCATTGCTTCTAGTATTTTGTGTAGAAGTCATTTCTCTTATAATTTCCCATGTTAATATCCACTACTCTAGTTCTGCGCCTAATTTCAAAATTTATTATTCTATCTCTTATATTTTTACCAAGCATGGAGCTCTTCATGGATCTTTGCTTGAATTTGAGCTTTTCTTTGTTAGGGTTATCGTCTCCACTCCATACGTCATCACTGGCAGTATACAGGATTCGAAGGCTTTTCTTCTTAGGCTAATTATGATCTCTTTTTTTTCTAAAATATGCTTGAGTTTGCCAAAAGCAGCCCAGCTTATTCCTATTCGTTTTGGCATTTCTGCTGTTTGGTTTTCTTTGTCCATTTTTATCCATATGTATCTATGTATCATTGTAGGTACCTTTATTTTGTTTAACCTATAATAATATATCATGCTTCTTCCATCATGTGGCGAAAGTGCATGACTGATATGGTAAATATATGTCGAAAGTACAAGACCCTGTTTATGTGGTGGGTCCTCTTCACTACTACTAGACAGCCGATTTTCCGAATTATAAGTGTAATAATTTTATGTCAACATGTCGGTGTTAATATAAAAGTATTACACCCATCATTTATACGGCCCCGTAAAGTGCATACGTGCGAGCGAGAGCTCCATCGGACCTTTCTTTAACATGTCGTCGCTGTATATAAAATAAAGCAAATGTGCCGTTTTAGTACATTCTGAGATAAACGAATGAAACTGTTTTAAAAAATAATTGCAAAGACTAGATTTAAAAAAAATATTTTAAATAATTACTAGGCAGACTTTCCAGATGAACGGCAATGTTTTTTTTAGTATATCTCCATTATTTATATGAAAAATGGACAAATTGATTCGTTCATCTCAGAATGTACTAAACGGCACATTGGCTTAATTATATATACAGCGACGATGTTTTAGACCATAGTCGTCAGATAGTTTTGGCTCAGCTATAGTTCTGTTACATCCTGTATTATATTGTTTGAGAAAAATATGTTTCGATTGTCGAACGTACCCTCGGTTCTCGAACAGCCAATCAGGAAAAGTGCATGTTTTCATTTATTGAATCGATTTATTGCGTATTTTTGGGGTCTGAAAATGATTAATCCACTTTACATTCTAATGGCAAAAATGATTTGTTTTTCGAAAAAACTTTCTAGAACAGAATAAGTTTAAAACCGAGGTACCACTGTATTGTGATAAATCCAGACGCGTAAATACGTTCGTGAATATAAAAAATGGTTCGAATAATTGATTTGTTTTATAAGCCTGAAAATTGAAAATCCCCGACTAAAATTCATTGATGATGTACATTTCATCGAACCAATAATGTTGTTTTCAGCAAACACTGGTCGTCATGACAATAAATGCCCTTCTGACATGGACTTATCGTACTGGGTAAATCATTTCTTGTGTTGTTTTGTGATATTTACTATTGTTAATTAACAATGAAATATTTCAAGGATTAAAATATGTATGGGAAAATATTGTTTTTAAGTACCCGAAAGTATAGCTTAAATATAAACGCCAGATCAATTTTATATTTAAATATTAAGATCCATTCTAAATATTTAAATATTAATGTTAGTTAATAGTTAGCTAATACACAAACCATGCCATGATATGTATATTATCTCGTCCTGTGTCCTGCGAATTATTTATGTAGATAATATACAAGGTATATCAAGCTAGTAGCAAATTCGCAGGGCAAAACTGAAAAACTGTGGATCAAAACTGAAAAACGGTGGATCATGATCCGTTCCACAGTTTTACAGAAAGCACATCGCGTATTTAAACATTCATTCGTTTTTTTACAAAACAAGCTGGCTTTTTTGTATTTTTTATTTTATTTTATTTTTTATTTTATTTATCTTTATCTTGTTACATGACATAGGAGATGGAGCCGCTCGTCTCACTAGGAAGAACCTGTGCCGAGCTGAGCAGCTGAACAATATAGTGAGAACAAAAAAATAATAAAGATATAAAACAAAGTACTATATAACTATAAGATTAATTAATTAATTAATTGAGTATATAAATGTAAAATGTGGATAATAAGAACAGTATATATTGAATAATACAAAAACAATAGTGAAAGTAAAGTAATATATATAAAAATCATATGCATGGATAGTAACAAAATGTATAATATATAATAGTACAGTTAAAAGTATATTTAGGTATATATCTATATAAGAAAATTAAATGAATGTTTGTGTATATTAAATAGTGATAAGAAATGAAGTTTAATGAGCAATAAATTATGACCTGATTTCGGTGGTTGGGTATTTGTGCAAATGCAGGTGACAATAATGTCTTCTCGAATAGTGTTATGTAAAAAGTTAAGAGTAGGGTGTCCACACTGAATATGACAGAATGGACACCAAAGACATTTGGATATCACTTCCATCAGTCTGCATGACACCCTTAACCATTTTTTTTAAAGTGACAGAGTGTTTGTACTCTTAATATTTTCGGGAACAAAGGAGCCTTGTAATAATGTCTGGGAAAAAGTATTGTAAATATTGTATGGTATCCAAATGTAGAAATTCTTTCCTGAAAACTCCCGATAAACTATTTATAACTGTGCCTAAGAAAGCACCCTTAAGACAGGAGTGGTGCCGTGCGATGAGACAAGACGAGAAGAAAAATGAAGTACTTTCTTCTTATTCCACTCTGTTTTGTTGTGAAGATCATTTTAATGCAAGTATTATTTAGAATGTAAGAAGACGTACGGTTACAGAAAGGAAACAAATTACAGTGACAAACACCATAGATCACGTATGTTGTTTGTCTTTAATTTTTGCCGAACAACGTCACGACCAATCACATCGCGTTTTGAAGGAAGCGTATTTTTTAAGATTTTATTTTAAAAATTTTGAATGAAAACATTATCCCACACCACCCATACTGAGTTACGAAATATAAAGTATTTTTCTAAATCTATTTCATATATTTTTATAGATATCTGTAAAATGTGAAAATACACTATTGAAGTACTAAGTATTTATCGTCATAGATACACCCGAAACTCGAGTAGTATAATATAAAATATAATTAATTAAACTCAAGTAGAGATGACATCGTTCATGTTTTTCATATATTTTAATGATCATCATGAATAATCTCTGCAGTGTTAATGCCGAATTCATCGATAATATAGCATAAATAAAATACATTATTACTTTTTATCAGGTGGGTGGATTTTGATGAAACCAAAATAAATTCATTTTGTATGTAAATATCTATTTATCAAAAAAATATTTGACAAAACATATCTATACAGGGTTATTTGGAAAACATTAAAACCTCACAGGAATATATTCCTGCCTTGATTATGAGTCGAGAATGTTCAAGCTATTATGATCATATATTATCATGATATTAATATCAATAGTTATGGAGATATGCGACATCATTTGCGTTTTTTTTTCAATATTTCTGACTTATTTTTTGTAAAACGCTGGAATATCATTACAGTACTTGATATCGATTACGAAAAATTCATTCGATTCTATACATTTTAAATAAAATGTTAAAAACCCAGAAAATTTTCCAATTGGAATGTTTTCCAATTCGAGTTCGAAGGTTTTTATTATTTTATTTGACTGGTATTAAAGGGAATGAATTTTTCATATTAAATATAAGTTACTGTAATGATAGTCCAAAGTTTTACAAAGTAAGTGAGAAATATTGTAAAAAAATGCAAACTTCAAGTCGCATAGGTACTATTGATATTAGGTCATAATAGCTTGAACATTCTCGACTCATAATCAAGGCAAGAATATAGTCCTGCGAGGTTATTCGTGTTTTCCAAATAACCCTGTATATAAATAAAAAAATAGTACATCCGAAATAATGTAACAGAGTAAAAACTCTGAATAATAAATAGTCAAGGAAATGCTGATAAGTTTGTGATGAATCACCTGTTTCTATAGATTTTTTTTTTATTTTATTATTTTTATTTTGAACTCTAAGATGATTTAAATGCTACGCGGGGAAAAATTGAGCTAAACTGGCCGTAGTATTGGAGCTACAAAAATTTGGGAATGATGAAACGCTAGTATTGGGAGGGAGTTAGTAGCGATTGATCGGATATAGGTTACGAGCAGTTAATATTCAATTCTTATAAAACATATTAATCTTGTGGTAAAGCCGCGTTTGGTACAAATGGTTGACGATCGGCGCGGTCCGAGCGGTCCACATGTGCTTCCCAAAAAAAATACTGAACACGGCTTTCGTAGATTTGGGTCGCGATTATTGCGTTTAGGGCCGTTAAAAAACCGATTAACGTCTACTCTAAGGTGACGATGATATTGACAGTTCCACGAGGTTTCTGAATTATAGACTTTTTTGCTGTGGTTTTGAAACCGCTTAAACGTCATTAATCGCCTTCTTAAGTGGATTGCCGCGCGAGAGAGATAGCAGAATATGAGCAAAGGCAAGGAAGGCAGGTCCTAATCGGGGGATCGCGAGAGGAAAACGCCCCATAAATAATTTATAGGAATTGGCCGTGGAGCACGGATTAAACGTATACGTTGTACCAGAGGGGTGACCTTAACTGAGCGGATAATGATTTATTTTCGTTTCGCGGGAATCGGATAACGTAGGCAGATAGAAAAGTTAACTATAATTCTATTATATTTATCTGTAGACTAACGCTCTTCAGGCTTTTACAACAGATAGGTAATTGTGCAATGACGGTATATACGGTTAGGAAAGAGATAACGATAACGTGTAAGCATATTAATGGCACGACAAGAAAATAATATACTCGAATATAGATACAATATATTAACTATGTAATCACTACAAACCTGTCCGACGTTAGCGTAGTTTCAACAGGACGGGTAACGTGTATACGATTGGCTATTCTAGCTCAGATTTCGCCGGGTTTGGTAGTAATAACCACAAAACATAATTGGAACAAGTGTATCTAGATAAGAATATTGTAAATAAAATAATATGAATTTGCGGCCCATATACACATGAAATAAAAGGATAAAGCGTATGGGGATCTTATAGATGGATGGATAAATGAAACAAATATATATAGGAGTAAATGCAAGTAAAAAGCAAGCATATAAGTACCAAAAACATAGGAGAACATAGTGTGATAGAAATTCGAAGACGGGAGGAACAATAATGTGAAGTGGAACGGATATAGCAAGAGCATGTAACAATGATAAACGTACAAATACAGACAACTACTTGAGACCGATTCGACAGATACTAGCAATCTTTCAACACACCTCTAAGAACATGGTGAGCGGTATATAGTTATCAGCGGAGGCGTCCAGTGCCTTGGCAATGAATGAGCACTGAATTAATCCGACGCCTTGCCTGCGGCACTGGAGGTTTATTTACTTATTTGTTTTATTTGTTTTCATTTATTGGGTTTCTTACAGCCATATAATTAATCAATCTTTGAAGAAAAGACAATAATTGATGCACAGAGTTTTGGGCCAATTACGCGAAAACACATACATACAATCGATAAAAGAATAATAAAAACATGTCCAATAGTGGGTTGTGTGAGTGTGTATCTGTGTGTTTATTTAATTGTTTATTTATTTTGTTTTGGGAAAAAATTAAAAGCAAAACGATCTTAAAAATCTTCCACTGAATTTAAAAATTTAATTTAACTTACATTAATAGTTTATTGTGTTATAGCGAATAGTACTCTTCCAGTATTATATTGTTCGAGAATATTCACTGTCTATGTAACATAGTTATTTTGTGGATCAATCTTACTGCCAATAAAAATACTAATAAATGGTTACAAATTATGTTTAAATTCCGCAACGGAGGGAACTAATACGTCCCTGTGCGCGGAGAGCCGCGGGCAAAAGACAGGATTCATTGGGTGACCCACGAGAAAAGATCGCCCAAAATTAATTTAAAATTAGGTATAGTACCTTTGGATGATTGTTATATCTAGGTATGCAGTGTGCACGTGGTGAATATATGGAAATTGATCCCATGATCTAGCGGCCAAGAAACGTTAAATTTCCGATAAAGACGGGTGGAAATACGAGGGAACGGGGCATAATAATGGTAGATAATGAAGAAACATCAACTATGATTAGGGGATTACCCGATAGATTGTAGTTACGGTTGATCAAACGACAATATGGACTGAACTTAGAAATTAAATATTAAAAATTAATTATCGCGCTTGTGAAGCGAGTTCAATTCGTCCGAAGCCACTGAGTCCGTCCCAAATAGGCACAGGGATGGAGACAGAGATGGCAACAGGAGGTGGGATCAACTGACATATCCGAGTGGAGATATGGTTTTTTTTTGCCAAATTGAATCTTAGGAACAAAGATTTAGGTTTCAAGGAAAGTAGGATATTGAAAATCCTGGAAACACACGACTTAGGACCTTTGGCTGCTAGGGGGGGTTTAAAATGTCAAGACACAGCAGAAATCGGGGAGTTGGTGTGAAGCGTCTACGGGACGTGAAATCCGCGTCGGTTGTTTTTTTGAGTGAAAGTTGCCGTCGACTTGGAGTGTCCAGTGGATATAGTGAAAATTATAGTTTAATTTCAAGTGAAAGTTGTGTACGGGTAAATATACTCTTCGACATTGTTGGTTGCTCACGTTAAAAGAAAAGGGGGGTACGGGTTTGATTTTATTTTATAAAGGGTAATTAATTTGGCATATTAGAACTTCGGAAATTACTGCGCTCTATTAAGTTGATTAGTCCGGCATATATAGAACTGATAT
The DNA here is from genome assembly GCA_016648135.1 of Agrypnia vestita. Taxonomy (NCBI): domain Eukaryota; kingdom Metazoa; phylum Arthropoda; class Insecta; order Trichoptera; family Phryganeidae; genus Agrypnia; species Agrypnia vestita. The sequence continues at coordinate 39,707 of JADDOH010008257.1, forward strand.
TTGCAGATCTCCGGAAACTAGCTGTGCGTTATAAAGATACCTATTTTATGCTAAACACGCGGGAAATTGTTAATAAATCTTGTAAAAATACCTATCTTATGCTAAATACGCGAGGTCCTGTTAAAAGAGTTTTAACTCAGAGTACGGGATTGATTTTATTTTATAAAGGTAATTAATCTGGCATATCGGAACTTCGGAAATCACTATGTTCTATAAAGTTAATTATTTTTGTCGTCTTACTAGGTTCACAGAATAATATTCGCAGAATTTCAGGAAAAGGTAGAGTTCAAATTTAGTTAAATTTTCGTTTTACTAAGTATAGTATTGGCGGATCTCTGGAAACTAGCTGTGCGTTATAAAGATACCTATTTTACGCTAATCACGCGGGAAGCTGTTAAAAGATAAAGGAGTTGTTACTAACAGATTCGATTTTAAATAAGTCTTATAAAATACCTATCTTTGCTAAATACGCGAGGTCTCATTTTAATTTTTACATTTGTAAGGCATATAATATTTCGTTATATGAAATGTTTCGATTAGACCGGGTTTATTTTAGTTATCGAAAGAATATTTAGTTTATTTTAATATTTTTTTTTGTTTATGTTTTATAGTAAGAGTCCGTTAAAATTATAGCGAATAAATTCTGGGATTAAAAATAGGTCTAGTGAAAAATATATAGCTGATCTCGCGGGGTATCAGGTTCAGCCATAATAATCTAGATTTTCATTTCGTTTAAAAGTATATAGAGTAATTCCGTGAGAATCGGGGCTTATTTACAATTTTACAGATGTATGAAATTTCATTATTCTAAAAAAATTATGTAAAATAATCTCGTGGGGGTCGGGGTTTATTTACGGTTTTACAGAAGTACAAGTTTCACTATTTTATAAAGTATATAAAATTGCTTCCGTTCGGCCCGGGTTATCTTATATTATATAGGAAAACATAGGTCCCGCGCTATTAAAACATATAAAAACGTTTCATGTGGCCGGGATTATTACGCGCGTTGGGGAAAGTCTATAAGGTAAAAATATGTTTAATTTGATTCTGGTTATTTTATATTTTATGAAAGATATTTGCCTCGCGGACTTAAACTATGAAAAATGTTTCAATTAGTTCTGGTTATACATTAGGAGTGATGTAAACTTCGCGATTGTATAATTTGGGGTACTTCGTACTGTACGAAGACGTAAATCTCGCGTATAAAAACGTGTATAAAAAAAAAAAACGTATATCATGTATTCAAACATATAAAAACTTCTAGTACATTGTTTCGTTAGACCGGGGTTGTATTATACTTATAAAGATGTTATAGGGCCTCGTTATATTGAAAATATATAAAAACCGCCTGGGGCCGGGTCTTCTTATTTATAAACTATATAAGATTTCGTTACATTTAGTTATATAAAATGCTATCGTTCAGGAATTCGCGTTTCATTTTAAGCATATATAAATATAGTGTCCCGTTTTAAACAATGTTAGTGTTTCGTTTAGAATTCGCGCCTTCATTTAATAAATATGAAACATGTAGATTCCAATTAGAACTATTTTAAAATGATTCGTTTAGGAATTCGCGTCTTGTATTATAACTGTGAAACTTATAATATTCGTGTTGAGCTAAACGTGTGAACATAGAAACACTTCAGTTTTGACCGCTATTTTGTTTACTATGCCTAGGACGTTCTTGCGGTCTATTAGACTTGATGGTAAAATTTAAACCCTTACTCTGTTTAAAATATACGTAGTGTCTCCGCCTAGATTGGCTTCACGATATACTTTATGAAATTTGTAAGTTCCGTTGTCCTAAAATTGTATAAAATTACCTTCGTTTAGATCGGGTTATATCATATTCCTCGTGGAACGCGTAAACCTCGTTGTCCTGAAACTAAATAAGGATGCCTCATCTAGACCGGGTTCATTTTACATTTTAGGGAGAATATAAGTCCCGCGTCTTTCACTACATAAAATGGATTTGGTAAGATTTGGGTTGTTTATACTCGTAGAAATTACAGAATTCCGTTATTCCTAAACCATATTAAAATGATAAATTATATTAAAATGATTTAAAATATATTAAAATTTTCCGGAGAGTGGATATCAAATATTCGAGATGATAATAAAATTATTTATTTATTTAATTTTATTTATTTGTTTACGCCCATTAGGCTTTTACATAAAGAGTATAAAATAAATTTCAAAAAGCACATACATTAAAAGTTTCAGGAATAGCACCAAATCATGAGTATAAAAATTAAAAATGTAGAGCAGGTAACGAGCAGCAATGCGTATAGGCTTTTACATAAAAAAATATATCATAAAATTAAAAAGAACATACATTAAACAATATAAATTACAAGTAGCAAATTATTAAAAGTACCAAGAATAGCACCAAAACATGTGTACAGAAATTAAAAATATAAAGTACAAAGCGGCAATGTGTACGAAAAATATATATTACCCACCATTACATATTAACAGCTGAAGTCAGTAACGAAGCAGTATTGCCTCTTTAAGTGTAAACTTTACTTTCTCCCGACTGTCGACGAAGATGTCAATTATGCAACCATATTCATTACATTATATTAAGAATAATATAATTTT